>VSMD01023725.1:0-40168 GCA_008750895.1 Mirza zaza | reverse complement strand
CACACACATGCTCTCACATTCATGCACTCACACACACTTGCTCTCACACTCATGCACTCACACACATGCTCTCACACTCATGCGCTCGCTCACACACGCACGCTCTCACATGCTCTCACACTCATGCACTCACACACATATGCTCTCACATTCATGCATTCACACACACATGCTCTCACACTCATGCACTAACACAGGC
Source organism: Mirza zaza (assembly GCA_008750895.1). Classification (NCBI taxonomy): domain Eukaryota; kingdom Metazoa; phylum Chordata; class Mammalia; order Primates; family Cheirogaleidae; genus Mirza; species Mirza zaza. The sequence continues at coordinate 39,969 of VSMD01023725.1, read as the reverse complement.
ATGCTCTCACACTCATGCACTCACACACACATGCTCTCATACTCGTGCTCACTCACACACACTCGCACATGCTCTCACATGCTCTCATACTCATGCACTCACACATGTTCTCACATGCTCTCACACTCATGCACTCGCTCACATACAAACCCTCTCACACACTCTCACATTCATGCACTTGCTCACACATGCTTTCACACTCATGCACTGGCTCGCACACTCCCTTTCATTCTCTCATGCTCTCTCACGTACGCTCTCACGCACACACACGCCCTCTCTCTGTCTGTCACTCACGCACACAAGCCCTTTCCTTTCTTCCTTCCTTCCATGAGCATAGAACACAACAGGTAACTCACTACTATGGAATGAATGAAGGCACCAAGCGGCTTTCACAGCCTTAATCAGAAGCTCCAGGGTCAGGGCCGTCGTGGCAGGTCTGCGTGGAAAGCAGGTCAGTGCACACCCCAGTCTGGTGATCTCCCTCCCAAGCTGGGGTGGGCAGGCCTTTCCCGGGACTCTCTCTGGATGGGGAGGACCTTGAATTTGGGTCAGGGGTCTGAGCCCAGCTGAGCCACTAACACCTTGGGTGGTCTCGGACGGCTTACCTCCTTCACCCGCGCCACCCCCTCGTTTTATGGACGAGGCCACGGAGGCCCCAGGACCTGAGCACACCCCTCTCCAAAGCCCCTTCCAGGTCTGGCATTTCCAGTCTGTTCTGAATCCTCATTAACAGGGTATTTTCATTTTCCAACCCACATTCCAGCTCCCTCCCGCGGGCCTTGACCCTCTGGCTGGGAAGTGGGCAGGTGTGGGATTCCCTGAAAGGCACCGGGAGCTGTGCCCGTCTCCCAGGAAGGGGGTGAGGCGTGCAGATGCAGCCCCCTGTGTCGCCCGCACAACGGGTGCTGCCAGGAAACACGCCCCCGTTGGTTACAGGCCCCTCGGTGCAGTCTGCTCGGAAATCGGGTAAGTGTTTTCTTACCCGAACTTGGGTAACCATCGGTGAAATGCATGGTTGGAAAGTCTCCGCGCTCAGAGCTCAGAGCAGACCACACAGGGACTCGCCCAGCGAAACCCAACCCCTGGGCTCACTTGCTTCACCCACGGCTGATGCAGGGAGGCGGGTTTGGAGGAGCGAACGTCTTTCCATCTGCGTCGGAACGCGGGTGTTTTTGGTTCACTGGAGGCTGAAGGGTGTTGGCGTCACCCTGCTCTCAGCCTTGGCTGGGGCTCGGTGTGGACGGCCTAGGAAAGGGTCTGGAGCATCAGCCTCGGCCGTGCAGGCTGGACATGCCCACCTGTCACGCGTGTCCAGAGGGAGCCGGAGCCAGAGAAGATGACAGCCAGCCCTCCGAGGCCTGAGCCGCATTCTGGGAGCCTGTTCAACATCCAGGGCCAGCCCGGTTTTAATCAGCCTCGCACAGCCGCACAGGCCAAGAAAAAGCTGTAAAGCCAGAAGCAACGCTGGCGTCTGTTCCAAGCGAGAACAGAGCAGATATTGTCCCTGGCTTCCCCCGTTCCTGCTGACCACACAAATGGTTCTAATCAGCTTCCAGAGGCTCTCCGTGGAGTTTTAAGATGTTTGCTCGCTGCATTCTTGGGCAAGTCACCTTCCAGTCTTGAACGTCACCTTCCCGCTTGCCCTCCCCAGCCAAAATGTTAGGGAAGATTAGGTGTGAGTCGGACATGTGTGTGCGCAGATGTGTGTGTGCCACACACACCCGGGTAGATTTCCACTTCCATGTGCTGAAAGTTACTGCTGCGCAGTGTCCCCACTGCCTGAGGAGAGGCACGAGGTTGTCACTTCCCAAGTGACCCTTTTACCTGTTAAGGGGGCCATACTCACCTTCCAGACCCCTGCCCCCAGGGCCTTGGGACCACTTGGTGGTTTGGGAGTGACAGTGGCCACGTGGACACTGGCCCCCTGACACTCTCCTCCTGCAGCAGAGCTCAAACACCAAGGCTTCCTGCTGCGCCCTCAGGGCACAGGTCAGCAAGGTGGGAAGGGTGGGGGCTCTTTGTCTGAGGAGCCAGGAAGTCAGGTCCTAAGACAGAGGTCTCGCTCCCCCTGGCCCTAAGACCACAGAAAGGTGTGTGTACAAGAACGAAGTTGTCTGCAGTGAGACTTGCTGGACACGAGGGTGATAGTCTGACCTGCTCTTATTGAGCAATGGACGTAGATCTGGAAAACGCCTCGTGTCAGGACGAGAGCAGCTGCTACTTGCTGGACACTGACTGGGGACCCGGCACGGTGTTTAAGACCTGGGTGTGACTGACTCCTTCTAGTCTTTAAGGTCTTTTGCTTTTAGGCTGGGGAGAGGGTTGACAAACCCTCATCAGTGGGTTTAGCCAGGAGGGTGACTGGAGTCTGGAGGGTGCTGGCTCCCCCACCTCCTCCCTCCCTCCTTCTCTCTCCTTCCTCCCGCCCTCCCTCCTCATCAGCCCCACAGCTCCCGCTCGGAGAGCCTAGGCTGCCAGCTGTGGGCTGGGGAGTGTCTAGCAAATGCACCCACACCCACCAGCCATGAGGTGTGTCCAGGGGAGGTTAGGGGGAGAAGGACAAGGTTCCCACTGCATCTGTCACTGTTGGGCTCCTGGAAGCAGACTCTGAAACAGAGTTTGGGGTAAAAGATTTGATTTTTTAGATTAAGACCTATGGAAGGAAGGCAGAGTGAACAGGATTGGGCAGAGGGAGACGCTGAACTGCAGCATGGTCTGACAGAGCCCCGGCCAGGCTGGTAGGGTACCCCAGGCCAGGACTGCCCATCAGAGGGTCTGCCTTGGACCTTGGACTAAATGCCTAGGCACCCACACCTCCGCCTTGTAGTCACCAGATGTGACTTCCTGCCCCCGGAAGGGCAAGGCTTGGGCCAGGCAGCTCTGTGCAGCTGGGACAGGCCCCACAGGGGTAGCTGGGGCCTGGGTGGCACATCTCCAGGTCTGAGCACAATTTTATTCTAGACCAACACTTCCCAAACTGTGCCCTGTGACCCAGGGGCTCTGTGAAGGTGATGAGGAAGGGCCCGTGAGTTGTTTTAAGATTCCAAAGCATATGGTTTTGTACTGACATAAAGCCAGACCCAGGGTTGTTTCTGTCTTGGGACTTGATGAGCCATTGTCACGTTGCACCCTACAGGGTGTGTGGCGGGCGGAATCCCAGCTCGGCGTTCCCCAGCTGAGGGATTTGGGGCAAGCCATTTGACTACCACTTTGCAAGATGTGGGTCCCCTCATCTGAGAAATGACACCTCAGCTCCTTTGGCTGCCCTGAGGGCACAGGAGACAATTCTGGAGAGCGCTCAGCTCCGTGCTAGCACAGGGACACGCTTGGTGGGTGTGGCGATTCTGGTAACTGGTTTAGAGGATGTGTTCCTGAGACAAAGCGGAGCCTCCCCACGCTTTCTCCCCTGCTCACACAAAGCCACACGCATGCTCACACTGTGTTTCGCACACACTCACAAATGCTCACACATACACCCTCACACACACTCACACTCTCACACACTCCACTTTCAATCCTGCACCTCCCATCACCTGCCTAATCCCAGAAACAGCCCCTGGATGGCACGATCCTGGTTTCTTTCCTCCTCCAGCAGGAAGATGCCTTGTGATATCCGCTGAGAAGAATGGACTTGACCCAAGGGCTCCCCGAGAACAAACTCTGACCCCGGGTTTGCTGGTGCTGGCCCGGCATCCATGCCGCAGGCCACCCAGTCTCTCCCGCTCCCTGCAGGGGGCCTTTGGGTCACGTCCACAGTCGTGGGTGGGCTCCGCCCGCTGGGCTGCCTAAGCAGGACAGTTCCCCCCTCAGCGACAGCACTTTCTTGGGGTGGAAGAACAGACAGCAGGGATGTCTTCTCTCCTCCTGAGCTTGAGCTGCTCCCCTAGGGGCTGTGTCAGAAGCTAGTTTCTTCCGCTCGCCCTGAGTCTGGGAAACAGTCCGGCTGTGAGCACAGCAGCTGGCTTGGATGCACCCGGACAGAGATAGAGCAGCGGGCGTTTCCCAATGGGCAGGCTGGTCCCAGCCTGGGCCCCAATGCCACGTGCATGCGGTGTCCACTCAGCATCTGTCTCTCCTGCTCACAGAACCAGGGTTTCCCCTCAAAGAGTCACGTCCCCTCCATGCCCAGTCCGTGCACTTGCCTCAGGGCAGGCGTGTGACCCAGGTTTGGCAGTGAGAACACCGAGTCTTCTCTGACCATGGTGATTGGTACAGAGGTGTCACGTGACCCACATGACTGTGCTGAGACCCCTGAGGAGGGGTCTGCGACACCGAAAAAGAGGCATTCTCTCTGTCCTGGGACTGCTAAACCGGAGCACTGGAGCTCAAGGATGCCAGAAGCTCCTTGCCGCCCCCTGGGGCGGCCCACCTGAAGGAACACCAGCAAGAGGAAACCAGTCGGGAAATAGAGAGACCAAGACGTGAAACGTTGTCTGAGCCACCTGGTCTCTGTTTAGGGAGTTGATCAGTTCCCCAGTTGGCAGGAGTCGGCGTGACTCGGCCTTCACTATCTGCAGCCTGAGGGTCTTAGAATGTGTCGTGTGTGGAGAGACGCTTACAAATCTACTGAGCATTGCGTACAGAGTGCGACTTAAAACCGGAATCTTATCATGACAACACGTTATCACTGGGGCTTATTAAAGCTGGGAATTACACAGGAGTTTTAGCTATTTTTCATAAATGAATCATTAAAACCATCCTGTGCCATGCATACTGTTATCGTCTCAATCATCACCATCTTCACCGCTGTGGACTGAATGTTTTTGTCTCCCCCCCATTTATATGTTGAAGCCTTAGCCACCAACGTGGTGATATTTGGAGACGGGGCCTTTGAGAGATAATTTAGTTTAGTTGAGGTGACAAGAGTGAAGCCCCCATAGTGGGTTTCGGGTTCATATAAGAAGAGACACCAGAATGTTCTCCCCTGTCCCCACACTACCATGTGAGGACACAGCAAGAAGGTGGCCATCCACAAGCCAGGAAGAGAACCCTCACGAGAACCTGACCAGGTTGGCACTGTGGTCTCGATCTTCATAGCCTCTGGAACTGTGAGAAATACATTTCTGTTGTTTAAACCACCCAGTCTATGGTAGGTGTTACAGCAGCCAGAGCCAATTGCCATCATCACCACCATCATCATTGTCATCAACATCATCATCATCATCAACATACAACATACCATCTTCATCATCACCATCATGACCATTACCGTTATCACCATCATCACCACCATCATCACCATCATCACCACCGTCATCACCACCATCATCACCATCATCACCATCATCACCATCATCATCACCATCATCATCATCACACCATCTTCATCACCACCATCATCACCATCATCACCACCATCATCACCATCATCATCATCACACCATCTTCATCATCACCACCATCATCTCCCTGATTTGAGCTCTCCACAAACACACATTGTATTTCAATCCTTGTTCCTTTGCTCAGGTATCCCCTTTAGCCTGTGACCCTCTTCACTGGGGAGGTGGTGGAGGGAGTGGGACTCTGGAGTTAGGCTTCCAGAGTTGATTTTATGCTGATTTTTAAATAGTGAGCCAGCCTCGCATTCCTGGGGTAAACCCCACTAAGTTGTGGTCTATTATACCTTTTATATACTGATAGATTCAATTTACTGGTATTTTGTTAAGGGTTTCTGTGTAGACAGAAAATACTGGTCTGTAGCTTCTTTTCTTTTTTAACTTGCCATGTCTTTGGTTTTGGTACCCAGTAGTGCTGGCCTCAAAATCAGTTGCTAAGTATTCCCTCTGCTGCTGTTTTCTGGAAGAGATTGTGTAGAATGCTATTATTTCTTTTTAAAATATTTGGTAGCATTCATCAATGAAACTATCTGAGCCTGGAGATTTCTTTTTTGAAGTTTTTTTTTTTAAACTGAATGAATTCAAATTCTTTCATAGTTATGAACTATTCATATTATCTATTTATCTTGGGTGAATTCTGGTAGTTTCTATTAATGGTTTTTTTTTTGTGTGGTTTTTTTTTTGTCCACTTTATCTAATTGTCAAATTTATGTGCATGGAGTTATTCATAGTATTCCCTTATTATACCTTTTTTTTTCCTAGACAAGGTCTCACTCTGTTGCCCAGGCTGGAGTGCAGTGGCACGATCACAGCTCACAGCAACCTCAAACTGCTGGGCTTAAGGGAATCCTCCTGGCTCAGCCTCCCAAGTAGCTGGGACTACAGGCACGTGCCACCATGCCCAGCTAATTTTTTTTTTTTTTAATAGAGACAGAATCTCACTATATTGTCTACACTGGTCTCAAACTCCTGGCTTCAAGTGATCCTCCTGCCTCAGCCTCTCAAAGTACTAGGATTACAGGAGTGAGCCATCGCGCTCACCCAACAAACAGGCATTTTCACACATTGCTGGTAGGAGGACAAATTGAAAGCCTCTCAAAGTAAGCACCTTGGAAATAGCTATTGATATGTAAAATACACACATCCTTTGACCTACTAATTCCAGTTCTAGAAATGTATATTAGGATTATACTCACAGATGGAATGATTACAAAGATATCAATTTCAGCATTGTTTGTAATGACAAAAAAAAAAAACCAAAACAAAATGGGAGCATCATAAAGATCTATCAGTAAAAATATATTAAACAGCTGCTGATTTAGTCACACAATGAAATATTATGAGGCTATAACATTGGATGGGGCAGAATTCACCCACTGACACGTACAGATTTCCATGTGTCGGACCTGTGAGCTCTCTCTGCCACATCCTGCCGGCCCACGTCTGATTTGGGGGACAGTTCCTGTGCAGCCGATGGCACCCTTCCCAGGTCCCCGTGTGTCTATCCATCGGCCTCAGGAATCTCCAAAGTCGCAGCCAGAAGGCTGGGAAGGTGAATCCCCAGGAAGTGTCTTTTGACCTCCTGGGGAGGAGTCGGGCCTGCCTCCTGGCATTCAGAGGACAACTCAGAACAGCTCTCAGGGCTCCTCAGACGCTCCCAGCAGGGTGGGGTCTGACTGCCCACAGAGATGACGAACTCGGCCCAGGACGTGGGAAGATCCCATGAAAGTTTGCTGAACTGAGCGATTTGGTGACATGAGCTTGTTTTCAGTGGATGAATTTTTTATTTGTGGCAAGTGGTGCATGTCTTCCATTATTGACAATAATACGAAGTTTCCTTTTAAGGTGAATTCACATCAGCTTAAAAAATAATGAGCGAAAGACATCAGTCCAAAGGCCACATGCGATACAATTCCATGGACATGAAATGCCCAGAACAGGCCAATTGCCAGAGACAGAAAGTGGATTGGTGGTCACCAGGGGTTGGGGAAGAGAGATGGGGAATGACTGTTAATGGGGACAGTTTCCTTTTGGGGTGACGATAAAGCTCTGGAACTAGACAGAGGTGATAGTTCTCAACATTGTGAACGTATTTAATGCCACTGAACTGTGCACTTCACTATGGTTAAAATGGGAAATTTTTCGTTGTGTGTATTTTACGATAAAACGACAGTGAGAAAGTAATGGGTGAATTTAGAGATGTCAAGTAAATACCAGTACAGGTGGCGCTTGCGTAGGTGTCACCCCAGTGCGGGGAGAGAGCTGCAGAGGTCGGGGCAGAGGCCTCGGCAGGCCACCTCGGGCAGGCGGGCAGTGCTGGGAAGCTCTCGCCTGCTGGTGCCCGGCCGTGCCCGCCCCGTCCGTGGTTTCCAACCCGACTCCCTTTGATCTCTGTTCAGGGCTTCTTGTTGACGTTCCGCAGTGGCAGCCGGGGCGGGCGGCCTCTCCAGAAGCCCCGTCTCCCAGGCTGGCCCTGCCTCAAGCCAAACGAAGGTCAAAGAAAACAAGATTTATTTCCAGGGAGAAGCCAAAACGATGTTTGCTGTAACATCAGGCATCAGATGATGATGTGGTCCCCCCCACTGTGGAAAAATACTTCCCTCCAGTCTCTCCTATTAATAACGGCGGTCAGCCCGTAAAAATTAACGTGTCAACTGCCTCAGAGCTGAGCTATCTCCCGGCCTTTGATCACCCTCGGCCGGGGCCGCTGGCCCTCAAAGATGTTTTCACTCCATATTTTCCCTTGATGGGTTTGCAGGAAGGTAATTAAATTATTAAAGCCTTAATTGCCTTCCTGTATATAATTATCACCTGCTAAAGGACACTTTTTATTCACAGGTTGAAAAGCCTTATTTTTTTCTTTTCATTTTTTTCTCTCTCCAGAAACGGCCTTGCTGTGCATATTTTGCAGCATTAATATGCTGGGAGATTTTTTCCCTTTTAGTCTTTAACATGGGTGAGTGTGAAATGGTGCTTTTTGATTTTGAGGATGAAGACGGATGTTTTTTCCTTCTCTCTGTCCATTGTCGGGAAGGACCTGTCATCGTCCAGGGGTCCCCTGAACAAAAGAGCACAGTCACCTCTTGCCAGGGACTTTGAGTCCCCTGGGAGGTTGCTTTTAGGACATACAAGATAGCCAAGGCCGAGAGAGCGGCCTGACCCCCCTGCTGAGGGGCCGCAGGGATGGCAGGGCTCTGCGCCCGGGGACTCAAAGGGATATTTTGCCAACTGCCTTTACCCTGTGCATAAAGATCTTTGTTCACTTTGCTTGTCCTTAACACCCAGCCAAGCGTGATTCTCTCTTTTCTAATGACCTTTTCGTACCGCCCTGGCCATCGTCTTTCGGGGGAGCCAGCAAAAAGAGGGTTACAGCATCCACGGGGTCTCACGCCCCTCTCAGGAAACTTGCGCCCTTCCCTGGGTGGCACCTGGGACCATGGTTTTCCACCCCGTCCAATGCACCCACCTCCTTTTTATATAACGCCCCTTCGGATTCTGGAATGGAATTCTCATAACATAACCTACCTGCAGATAGAGTTTCACGAACAGTACTGCGGCTCTTACACAGAGGAGAAATGAAAGGGAAGTTATTTATTCACAACATGTATTGCAATATGGGAAGCTCGGGGTCACCTGTACTAGGAGTCTTGGCCTACTTATGATGAACAAATTTGGATTTTAAAGAAGACACTACTCCATGGCGCACTGTCAAGCCCTTCTTTAGATATTTGTGATTTTGAAACAGGGACTGAATGCGTATATTTGTGCGTGGCTCACGGGCTTGCCGGGAGGGTGGCGGCATCAGAAGGGACTGCTCTGAGTGTGCGTGGTTGGCTCAGATACCAGCAGGGCTTGCCAGCTCTCATTGTGCCCTTCTGAACAGTTTTTAACAAGGTTTTGAGCCAGGCATATTGTGGTTTTTCTTTAATTTATATTGTAGTCACATTGTTGAAAATTTCAGGGTATGTTACTATCATTAAGAAATGCTTTGTATCTATACACATAAAAAGCCACGTTCCAGGCTCAGATAATGATACAAAGAACTTTCATCTCTATGAATGTCAAAAGCTGCACAGGATATGGGGCCATTCTTGGTTGAATGAGGCTGTCTTGCCCACTGCAGGACGCCAGGTAGTCTTTGCCCACACTCCTCCTCCTGTAAATGCCGGTAGCAACCCATCTGTGTTTCAACCAAAGTTCCCTGGCTTCCAAAACATTCTCTAGGTAGCAATGTCATCCATATTGAGAATCTCCAGGGCAAAATACACAGTGCCGGGAAATTGGGTAGCAGGAATTAAGAGTAAAACATTTTATTCTATCTCCTGATATTGTGGGTCAGGTAGTGTGGCCAGAGCTCAGCTGGGTGGTTCTTCTGCTCCATGTTGCATCAGTTAAAGTTACTTGGTGATATTCAACTAGGGTAGATGGGCTGTTCCAAGGGACCCAAGGCTACTTCACTCTCATGTTTGGTGCCTTCCACTTTCTTTTCGGCTCTTTCTTTTAGTGCTACTGTCTGTGGACTCTGGCTGGCTTTTCTCAGTACAGCCATGCAGGGGCTATGCCAGGCAGATGTACAGGACTCACTACTCCTTTAACAATATAGAGTTAAAGTCCTATCCATGCACCTAGTTTTCAAACACAGCCTTAATGCATGCATCCCACTGCTATGTTACATGTCAGTCACCCAGCTTTGTCCCAAACAGGTCCTAACACCCTACAAGGGTGTAGGGTGACAAATGAACCAGGACCCCTGAAAAACAAATACCCAGCTAGTGTCACCCTGAAGAAGCCCACCCACTTTGGGTTGTCTCTCTCAGGAATCAGAGGTGCCTTGGTGAGGTAACGGCCATCCAGACACTGGGACAGAGAAGACTTTGGCAGGGACTGGAGAGGCTTGGGGTGCAGGAGGCAACTTTTTTTTCTTTTATAAAAACAGCATTGTTGAGATAAAATCACCTACCATACAATTTACTCATCTAAGTTGTACAATTCAATGGTGTTTTGGGATATTTACAGTTGTGCAATGACTGCCATTGTGTAGTTCCAGAACATTCTCACCATCACAAATAGGAATCCTGAACCTGTGGAGTGGACACTCTTCCCCTCCCCCACTGGGCAACCCCAACCTGCTCTCTGTGCTGTGGATTTGCCTGTTCTGGGTGTTTCCTGCAGAGGGAATCATACAGCACATGGCCTATCGTGGCTTCTTTCACTCAGTGTGATGTTTCTGAGGTTTTTATGTGGTAGCCGGTGTCCGAGCTTCATTCCTTTTCATGTCTGTGTAGTGTTCCACGGTGTGAACCGACCATGTTTTATGTATCTACTCGTCAGCGGATGGGTGTTTGGCTTGTTTGTGATCTGGGGCTGTCATGAATCATGCTTCTGTGAATATTCGTGCATCTGCCACGGGTAGACTGAGACATTTTGGGGGCAGCCACTCGGGAACCCACGTGTGGGCAGAACTGCTGAGCCCAGGAGTGAGAGGCCCGGCCAGTCTTCTGGATCCCATGCAACTGCAGTTTCCCCACTGAAACACTGAGGGGTGAACGCAACAGCATCCAAACCCAACCTTGTTACCTACCATGCGCTTTCTACTTACGAGAGCTGGCGCCTTCTCCCCACGCCCTCCGTTAAAAATCCAGAGCCAAGCGTCCAGTTTTGGAGGGTGTGGGATCCCAAAGGAAGAACAACATGAACTTTGTTTTTTTCTCCATTGTTTATTCATTTATATATAATGTTTATCACTTCTATAATACATTAAATTATTTATATAGTGTATTATATAGTGTATTATGAATGTTGACATGTATAATCTATAAATTATATACATATACATATGTAAAAAATACATATCTTTATAGATATTTCAAGTAAGCAGAATCCGTTAAGGAAGATGCATTTCATGAAAGTTGCTTTGAGAACTGGGAGGTCACGACATACAATGGGCTCTCTTTGTCCTGTCTCTGCACATGCACGCATATACGCTTGCGCACACATGTGCACACGCACACACCTGTGCGCACACACGCTCAGATCCTACTGTGCACGCATGGGGTATAATGGGCCGGCAGTTTTGTAGGGGGGGGCCTTGGTGTGCCCTGAGCTCTCGGCCTGGGTGACCGTGCAAAGGCCACCCATGTCACTGCAGGTGCACGTAGCTCGAGGCCCTGAGGTTGTCCCTTGGAGCGAGCGGCTGGCCGTCCTGCCCCAGGAGGGCTCCCTCCTCCAAGAAGGGAAGCGGGTGCGGGGCAGCCTGCAGCTCCCGAGTGTGGGTGAGGAGCATCTCACGACGCGACCTCGACCAGGCGGCCCGGCGGGGAGGGAGGAAGTGCTGTCCACAGGCCCGTTTGGTCTCAGGGTAAGATTTCAAAGGTCCCTGTTTTGAAATTATGAGACCACCAAAAAAGCATGCCAGGGCCAAAAATGACTGTAAAAGGTAATAATTGTTAATAACTTGGCGTCCGCCTGGTCATTCGAGCAGCCTGGTTTTGGCAAACGTCAAGGACAACATTGTAAGCAACGGGAAGGCCACAGCCTGGCCCGTAAACCGTTAACCGCACCATAACTAAATATTAAATGTGAGTTTTTAATTCAATTTATAGTTTAAATAAGGATCTTTGCACCGACCTAGAGAGGAGGAGGGAACTCGAGGCTCGTAAAACGCACGTGAAACAAGGCGCTCTGGGCATCTGCTGTTTTTGCCATCGAAGCAGCACCCTTGAGCCTGGGCTGTCCCTGGAGGACACCCTGGCATTTCCCCGGACCTTCAGGACATTTTTATTGCTGAGCCATGGGGCGAGCGGTAGGGGTGCCCGCGCCTCCCCGGCTGGCCGCTGCTGCGGGTCCGCTGGTGGTGCTGGAGCCGGCCGCACACAGCTGTGCCCACTGGCCTCAGGGCTGCGGCCCTGGGTCCCCTGTCCCTCCCGGGTGGGCTCCACAGGTGCCAACCAAAGCCGCCTTCTCTGAAGCTGGGTTTGGGCCGTGGCCTTCAAGCCTGCCCAGCAGACCCCACACGGCTTACGAGGGCAGGGGTGAGGAGCGGAGGAAAGAAGGGCTGTTCAGGTTGGGCGTTGGCAGCGCCAGGCGTCGGCTTCCCCTCGGGGCGCGGAGGAGCAGCCTGCCCACTCCTGGCTCCTCCAGGAACTTCCCGCCTGGGCCGAGGAGGAGAGAGCCGTCAGACGCAATGAACATTTGCTTAAAAAGCCTCCAAACTTGCTTCTTTTAATTCCATAAACATGACATGCTTCCAGCATGGAAAGCAGACAATTCAGAATATTACCTCTCAGAAAATAACCATCGTGTGTGACTCCAACGGTTAGGGCTAAATTTGTTAACATTTTGGTTCATTTGCTTTCATTCTTTTTTAAGCACAAATGCCCTTATTTTACAACAGCAGCAGCTGCCACGGATTGCTTGCTCTCTGCACGCCAGGGATGGTGCCAACTGCTTTATGTGACGCTGGCTTCTCAGTAAGGGAAGCCCCGTCGTGGGGCATGTTTCATTGACCTATGAACCGGGGCCTGGTGGGATCAGGCTTGTTTAAGGTCTCACGGGGAGCGTGGGATTAGGTTTGAATCCTGGGCCCACCTGATTCCCAAACCCATCTAGTCATTGCTCTCTGCTCATTCCTTAAATCCCTGGCTTGTTTAGAAGGGTCCAGCAGTTGGTTATATCATTGCTATATTTACTGGTGAACCTATCCCTGCGGCTTCATGGGCTCTTTGGATGAACGGATGGGTGGGTGGTGGGATGGGTGACTATAAACCAGGGTGCGCGCGTGGCGTTTCCGAGTTGGGGCTGTGTGGGGAGGCACAGGGACACAGGGTTCACCACCGCAGGCCTTTTGCACTCGGACAGCTTATTACTTACATTCCTAGCAAGCGTGATGACTTACATGGTATTTAATATTCACATGCTTTATCCACATTGGACTACTCTCCAGCCTTTATCGCATAGCGTTTTATTCCTAGCACTGGCTCTTAATGTATTCTTGGTACAGAAAGGGACCATTAAGTTTCGTTTTTTGCATGGTAGTCAAAGTGGATTAACTTTTTAGAAAGGGAATCATCCAGCTTTAGCTACAGCACCCCAGTGAGGCCCATGAGGGACCCCTCGCCTGCACCTTTTTCCGTGCCCACAGACCCTGCCCTTTAGACATCCAAGGAAAATGCTCTCAACGGCGCTGTGGGTTTTCAGAACTCAGCTCACAGGTTTTTGTAAACATACAAAGCAGCGTTTTCTAGCAGATGACTTTCTGAAATCTGCGACCCTCTGTCCTGAGCTGAGAATTTATTTTCTTATTTCTCTGCCTGATATTCACGAGGAAGGCTCTGGGTGGGAACAAGATCCACAGGGTGGCAAGTTAGTGGGGCTCAGGTGCCCCGCTGAGCTGCCTTGCTCTCTGGCTGCAGGGACTGGGTTCTCAGAACAGGGCTAGGTGCCCCCAAGTCCCTCTGGCGCTGGCCCCTGTGTCCTGCCCCAGCCTGGCCTCTGTTCCCTGGAGAGATGCTGGCTCTGGGCACCTCGGTGGGGACACCTCACTCTCCAACACCAGGGCTTTTGGAGACGTTTTGTAAAGAATTGACTCACATGCTCAGTAATCGCGGCATCTTCCTCCATCCCTCCTCTTCCCCAGCACCCACTCGGCAGAACATCCCAACTACCCCAGCCCCAAAGCCAGTTTCAGGTCTATGCTGCGTCTCACACACGTTGCCATTTCCTGCAGGGCCACCCTAGGGCCCCTTGTCTGGCTTTCGGAGAAGTTGGGCTCATGGTTTGTGACACCAGGACACAGAGCTCCCTGGTCAGAGGAGTTTCTGAGGCTTCCTCTTGCCCACTGGAGAAAGTCCAAACCCTGCCAGCCTGCCCATTATCATGTATGACCCTCTTGCCCGTAGCCCCTTGCCAGCATGGCTCTTTCCCACCTGAGACCCCCTTCTTTCTGCCTGGAGCGCCGGCTCTTCCTTGCAGACACACTTCTGTCTTCCTCTGTGTTTTGCTTAAATACACCTTCCCTGACCCCTGTCTGAGTGGGTTCTCCCCTCCTCCGTGACGTCTCCGTCTCTACCTCCTGCTCGGGTCCTTGTCAGCACCCACTGTGGTCGGTAGCACGAGCCCCCAGTGGACTGTGAGCCCTGCAGAAGCAAGGACATGTGTCTCGTGCCCATGCATGTGTCTGCAGCACTGAGCACACGGTGCAGCAAATGTTTGTTGAGTGAATGAATGAAAAAATGTTTGCCAGGGTTACCCCTCCGTGTTGGGCTGAACTTTGGGTTGGATTTGTATTTTTTTTAAAATAAGAATATTCTTATAGTCACTCAGGAGAAAAAGCTCATGCGTGATCTGTGTGTCCCCTGAAATGCACACCTGGGCTCTCCCCTCTTACCTGGGGCAAGTTTTCCTGGATCTGCCCGCTCCCCAGGGCTCATCCTGCAGCCTTCAGGGCTGAGTGTGTCTTGTGGGGGGTGGGCTCCAGGGGTGTGGCTGGCATGAGTGCCCACAGTGTCCTGGGGGTCTGGAGGCCCTGGGGCCCCGTGGGGAAGGGGCAGAAGCTGTAGCCCCCGGGGATCAGAGTGTCCTGGATGGGTGGCAGAGATGAGGCTTGTGACAATGATGACAGGGGCTTATGTGTGTTGGGCACTCATTTTGTGCCTGGCACAATTCTGAGAACTGTGTGTGGACTGACCCACTGACCTGCCCAAGGACTCTGTGCGCTGGGCGCTGGTGCAGACCACTTTGTGGATGAGAAAACACTTCACATATCATTCACATATCATTGAAGCTCTCGGGGTGTCAAGCGCAGCAGGTGGACACGAGTGTCAGCTCTCCGGGTGTCACATATCATTCACATATCATATATCATTCACATATCATTGGCTTCACGTATCATTGAAGGAAATGATAAATTTCAGTTAGAGAATAGTGAAGATAAAGGATAATTTATTTCCCACCCAACATAATGGATTTTCTGAATTCTATCACCAGACTCCTTGATTCCTCTGGATTCCATAGAGTACTATTTTTATGTAGGTTAACACACCCTGAGAGCTGATCCTCGTGTCCACCTGCTGCGCTTCCTCCAGGGAGGAGGGCCAACCCTGCTCTGAAGGGGTCCAATGACCAGAGTGATGACAAAATGAACCGTGCTGGCGCTGGTCTGCATTTGGACTTCGCATAGGTACCCGTGACAGGGCCACACATTGCACTTCACAGACGAGACCAGGGAGGCTGGAACGGGAGGACGAGGGGCTAGCGGGGGCTTCATGGCAAGGCGGGATTCGAACTCAGCTCTGTCTGACTCCTAGCCAGCGGTCAGCAACGCCCCCTCCCTGCGAGCGTTAGGGGGGGTGTGGGGATAGGGTGGGCGGGTCCTGGGCCCCTCCCTGGAAAGTTCCCGCTTCCTGCGGCAGGCTCTGGCCAGTGACCGGGCGGGTCCCTGCCCTGCCCTCCCGGCCTCTGTCCTGGCCCAGGGCCCAGCACTCCAGTCTGTTTTCCAGACAGGAAATATGAATCAAAATAGCATGACACACTAGACCGTAATTAGCGCTGCGCTGTGAGCTGGGCGAGCCCTAAGCAGGGGCGAGAGGAGCAGGAGGGGAGGCCCTGCACCACCAGCCCTGCCCGCGCCCACCCTGCACCTGAGACCATCAGTCAGTCCTGCCCCCGATGCCCCCCACCCATGCCCGACAGCAACAGAGAGAGGCAGAGAGAGGGAAGGAGGGAGGCAGGAGGAGAGAGAAGAGAGGACAGGCATCTGTGGCAGTTCGGCTTCACTGTTTCGACACGCCGTCTTGGAGACCCTGAGTGTTCTGGGCTTTTGCAGGACCTGCAGCCCCTCTGAAGGCTTTCTGAGAAGGTGTCTCTGCTGTGCGGGGCTCGGGTCCTCCTGAGCCTGTCTGCTCTGTCTGTCCCTGTGCCTGTCCCCGCCTCTGTCCCTGCTTCTCTGCCTCTGCCTGGTCCTGTGGCCCCAGCTCTGTCTGTCTCTGTCTCTCTCTTCCTGCTCCTCCCTGGCTGTACTGCGACCCCTTCCTACGACCCCCCCACCCCGCTGTGCCCCCACCTGCACCACCCCCCTCCCTCCATCCTCCCAGCCCCTCCCTCCCAGGGACCCCCCAGAAGCTCCCCCTGGACAAGGCTGAGCCTGGCCGCTGACCTTGCTTCCCTGGTGGTCTTCCTGCTGGTCAGCGGGGTGAAAGGTCGTCGCTGTTGGAGGGGGGCCGGGGTCTTTGAGGGCATCTATCTGGGTGTTCCCCACATGGGGGCCTTGGCCCCAGAGGGACCCCCAGGGCCACCACAGCTGTGGGGAGGGTCCGTGCGTAACTCCTCCTTCTTAGCTTTCCACGCTCACTTTGCACACTCACCAGTGTCCCGGCGGGAAGACGCGGGTGAGCCCAGGAGATCTCGAGCCCCCACTCGCACCTCCCGCGGTGGCCACGTGGACGGCAGCGTGAGACTGACGCGATGAGCTGCTTCACCCCCGGTTTTCTCCTCACTCAGCAGTGTGGTTTTGTAACTAAGAGGGCAGGTCTACACAGTCAGATCTGGGCCGCGTCCCTCAGCCCTGTAGCCAGGCGGAGGGTCCACGGTGAGCAGAGCAGGGGCCCCGAATATGTTCTGTCCAGCGGGGGTCAGACGCTGGACACCGCCCCACAGGGAACTTACATGACAGGACGCAGAGCAGTGGGCTCCTCCGGCCTGAGGATGGAACTGAACCCAACAGTGAGCAAGCGAGTGACAGACACATGGCAGCACACCGGGTGAGAGAGGCCAGGGCGAAGCGGCGGTACGCTCGAGCTGCATTCAGACGACCTTTCCAGAAAAGGCCTCATCTTTATTTTTAAATATCTGACATAGAAAAGCCCCATCGAATTTGAAGTCCATTCTTACTAGCTGGAAACCTTTTAATGTTATATTTGTCAGTGATAGAAAATGAAGCTTGGAGCCGGGCGTGGTGGCTCACGCCTGTAATCCTAGCTCTCTGGGAGGCTGAGGTGGGCGGATCGTTTGAGCTCAGGAGTTCGAGACCAGCCTGAGCAAGAGCGAGACCCCATCTCTACTATAAATAGAAAGAAATGAACTGGCCAACTAATATATATAGAAAAAATTAGCCGGGCATGGTGGCACATGCCTGTAGTCCCAGCTACTTGGGAGGCTGAGGCAGCAGGATTGCTTGAGCCCAGGAGTTTAAGGTTGCTGTGAGCTAGGCTGACGCCACGGCACTCACTCTAGCCTGGGCAATAAAGTGAGACTCTGTCTCAAAAAAAAAAAAAAGAAAAGAAAATGAAGCTCGGGGAGGGTCTTCAAAACAGTTTCAACTTTTATAAATTTTTAAATAGTTGTAAAAGTTGGTTAGAAGTTTTTTGTTTAAATTAGATGCTTGTGCAAACAAAATGTCTCTGTGAGAAGATTATTGAGAACTTGGAGAAATCATACCTTAGACGTCTTGACCTGGGGCGGAGGCTGCCGCTGGCTTGTCCTGTGTCCCTGGGGCGCCAGGTCACCTGCGGCTCTGACGGACGGGGGCCGGGTGCTGGCAGCCCCCACAGTGCGCACCTGCACCTCCCTCTGTTCTGCCTTCTCGCTTTCCTTGGCGTTGGCCTCACCCCCACCCAGGCGAGATTGGAGGGAGGGGACACTGTGTCCTTCTCCCATGCAGCGGTCGGGGGGTGGGGCAGCGAGGTTGGTCGGTGACAGCAATTCTGTGTGGAGGATCACGTCACCTGCAAGTAGAGATAGTTGCATTTTTTTCCTTTCCTATTTGGATGCCCTTTATTTCTCTTTCTTGTCCGATTGCTCTGGCTGGGCCTCCCGTGCCATGTGGACTAGCAGAGCTGCGGGCTGCACCCTCGTCTTTTCCCTGGTCTCAGGGGTGCTGTCAGTCTTTCTCCAGCGAGCATGAGGTCAGCTGTGGGTTTTTCACAAATGCCCTTGGTCACGTTGAGGAAGGTCCCTTCTGGTCCTGGTTGTCTGAGTGTTTTTATCATGACAAGGTGTTGACTCTTGTCAAATACTTTTGCTGTGTGGATTGAGATGATCGGGCAATGTCTGTCTCCCGTCCCCTGACGTTCTACCAGTGCCGTGCGTGACCTTGACTTTCATAGCTGAGCCATCCTTGCCTTCCCGGGATAATCTCGCCAGGTCATGGCATAGACTCCTCTCATCTGGTTGGACGCTGCCTGCAGGTGAGCGGTTGAGGACGTTTGCACGAGTGTCCGCCAGGGAGTCTGGTCATGGGGTGGGGCTGTTCTGGAGTGAGTCCAGCACGTTCCGCAGAGCGGCGTGCCCACAGTCTCCTGTCTCTGACGCCCCCGCCAGCTCACCCCCTTGCCCCGTCTCCCACTCCCACATCTTCACACCAGCCTCCTGGACGCCTTCCTCCCAAGTCTGTGTCTTAGAGCTGCTGCAGGAGGCGTGCAGACTGGGACAGTCCAGGCCAGGCGTTGCCAGGCCGGGCATAGACCTGTTTCCTAAAAATCATGCTCACAAAAGCAAGACCAAGAGCTTATTAAAAAAATGGAATGGCCTCCATTTGGAAGCTTCATATTCTTTCAATATTTAAACACCTTCCCCAGCTTTGAGTTTTGTTTTTTTCCTTAGCGTAAGTAGAAGATATAAAGCAAATATGACATTCAAGGGGGGCCAGGCAGAAGGGCCTGAAGAGGGTGGGGGGCGGCGGCTGCTGTTTGGGGACAGGGGTCCTGGGGAGCCGCTGAATCGAGGGTGACGGAGCCGTGCTGCCGTCTGGGAGGAGGAAACGGTGATGGCCAAGGCGCAAGCAGGACTGTGGGGTGACAGGCGCCAGGGAGGGCAGGTGGGGCTGGGCTGGGGGGCTGTTGGCAGGGGATGGGCCCTGGCAGGTTCCAAGCTGGGAGCAGCATGGTTCGGGGATCCCTCTGGGTGTTGGGGTGGAGGCGGGGGACCTTTCCCCAGGAAGAGATGGTGGCGGGGGCGGCATGGAGTGCAGGATTCTGAGGGGTGAGGGGAAGAGAAGGTCGGTTCACAGGGTCCCACATGACTCTCAGACCTCCAGGCTTGGAAAGGCCAGTGCGCGCACTGTGAGGGACATTGCTGGCACCACTCCCATGAAGCGGGGGCGTGTTCTTTTGACGAGACGGCCCAGGAGGACCCACAGCGGCAACTGGAGCTCGCACCTGGGGGAGGCCCACAGCCCCGGCGTGGGGGTGGAGGGGCGTTCCCCACGGTCCTGCGGGGTGAAGGGTCAATCCGCGCAATGCAACCCTCCTTGGCAGTCTGATTGCCTGCAACCTTCGCGGGGGCTTAATTAAGGATGTTTAGTCTGGGCGTGCTGCACTTGCTTCGCGAGGTCAAGCTCGTAGCCTCCCCTCCAGCGCAGGGTGGCCCAGGCAGTCCCTGGGAGGAAGGGGACAGGGAGGGTTTCACTCGGCCTGCGGTTGGGTGGGCTGACCAGGGCGCCTGAGGGTGGGGTGGGAGGCGACTGCCCCCAGACACAGGCACAGGTGCCCGGGGAGCAGGCGGAGCTATAGGCAGGCTTAGACGATGTCTGCGCTCAGCGTGTGTGTGTGTGCGCCTGCGTGTGCACATACATGCATGTGCACATACCTCCCTCCTTGCTCTTACAGGAGGGAATCAGAGAGAGGGGTTTTGTCCCCCACTCTTTAGCAGGTCACAATGCAAAAATGGCCCACCCGGCGGATCCCAGGGTGCAGGGGCTTGCAGCCTCTGTAGGGCACCAGACGGTGAGCGTTTCAGGCTCTGCTGGCTCTGCTGTAGCCACTCGAGTAAGTGCTGCAGCACAAAAGCAGCAGTGGACATCATGTAAGTGGATGGCCTGGCTGTGTTCCAATGTCACCAAAACCAGCGGTGGCCCAGATCTGGTGCTGATGCCAGCCCTAGCACCCTTGCAGCTTCCCCTGGTGGACTTTAAGAGTAGAGGAAGAAGTCCCTGGTCTGACTACAGGTTGATGCAGAATTTGCTCAGACGGGCCTAGAATTGAGACCTATGGAGGCTTCTCCTCATCTGCAAGACTGTGGGTAATGCCCTCTCATGGTGTCCTCTCATCAGTTCATTCAACAAACATCATCCGAATCAAGATGAGCGTGTTCCTTTGTCTTGCCAGTGATTATGTGGCTGCTTGTCAGGTGTTCTGGGAGAGGGGCTAGTGAGTGCAGAGCTTCAGCAGTGACAAGGGCCCCCCACCACCCACAGCTGGGGACAGGAGTCCTGCCTTTGCCCACGGAATGCCAAGATTGCAGCTCCCGGCTTTTTGGATGATGGCCAAAAGGCATTTTTCCATGGTAGCCCGTCGTGGTCCCTTTGTGGCTCTGGGTGCCGTGTGCGCAGGCTGCTGCTGGCTCGGAGAGTCTCCGGTTAGGACACCATCAGCCAATCTTCGGACTCTTGGGGGAACTTTCAAAACCTTGCTGTGTTCTCACTTTGGCAAAATCTGGAGACACTGGAGAGCGGGGCCGGTGCCGAGAGTGGGTGCTCCCTGCAGAACCACCTGCTTGGCGCTCCAAACCTTGCTCTACCACAATTTATTTTTTTATTGAGGGGAAATGTTTAGCATAATAAATCGTGTGGTTCCAGCCTTCCCTGCACCATTTCCACGGAAAGGGGACCCCGAGCCGGTCTCCAGACGGTGACTCACTGCCGGCAGAAGCGCCCGGCTCCCGTGGCGGGAAGGGGTGCAGGTCTCCCCTGGGCCTGTCACAGGTCAGAGGAACCTAGCAGGCACATCTGCTCGGACCAGGAAGGGAAAGCCCGAGGGCAAAGTGGTGATGTCACTTTGCAGAGGGGGCAGACGGTCCAAACCATGTTACCGACTATTTTTTTAAACAATAATTTTGAAAGGAATTCATATAATCCTGGCAATTTAGACATTAAGATTTCAAAGCTTTAATGGACCCAAAATAAATATATACATATTTTCCACAAATTTGAGAAATAATAATCCTAAACCCCAAACGATTTTAGTCTTGTTTCCTGAATCGGTCCCTTCCGTTCTGAGTGGAGCACGTGGCAGGTCCAGAGCCATGTGGGACTCGTGGATCTTTCCTTTGGGCTGGGCTCAGAGGTTTGGCTGCACTTGGAACCTCCTGAGCCACCAGCATCCTCTTGAAATCCACAAATCGTCAGTGCTTTATCCTTTTAGATGTGACATTAAGAGGAAGGGAGTTCCAAGGGACCCAGAAAGTGGCCCATTTGGGACTGGAGGCTTAAAAATCAGCCAAGAGTCTTCCACTCTTAGTTTTCTCAAGCTTCCTTAGGAATAGCTGCCTCATTATATCCGCCCTCTGGGCTGGGTAGAAAACCAGGTGACATAGGACATTGTGCTTTGTCAACTGACCTTTCTTTGTGTCTGGAGAGAAGGAAGGAGATGCCAGTTAAACAGGCAGAGGACAGACTCTTTCCCACACACCTGTCACACCTGCCTGACCTCTGTGCTAATCTCCCTGCTGGTCTCTGCTTGGGGCGAGAAGAAAGGGAGATAGTGTGTTGACTCTTAGGCTCCATGCGTAGTGCTCACGCACAGCCACCTAACTGATCCTTGTGATGATAGAGCAGTTGGTGTAATGATGACTGTTCTTTTATGTTGAGAAAGTTAAGGCACAGAGAGGTTAGTCACCTGCCCTAGATCACACAGCTAGGAAGTGGTAAAGTTGGGTTTTATGCCAGCTCTTTCCCTCATTTCTTCCTTCCTTTCTCATCCCTCCCTCCCTCCCTTCCTTCCTTCCTGTAGTTTCACTGAGATATAATTCACAGACTGTATGACTCGCCCATTTCAAGTGTGCAAGGCAATGGTGTCTCCTGTTCACAGAGCTGTGCAGCCGTCCCCACAGCCAGTTTTAGAACATTTTCCTCGTCTCACAGAGAACCCTGCAGCCTTCAGCCCTCACCCCCATTCCCTTTCTCCATCCTCCCACCCAAGCCCCTGCAACCACTAATCTGTTTGCTGTTTCTGTGGATTTCACACACACTGAATCATGCGGCTTTTGTGTCTGGTCTGTCACTGAGCACAGTGTTCTCGAGGTCGGGCCACGTCGTGGCAAGCGTCAGTGCGTCATTTCTCTGCACCGATGAGTAACGTTCTGCTGCACGGACCTGCCCGTATGTCAGGGGATGGACACGTGGGCTGCCACCCTTTGGCAGCTGTGAGTCAGTGCTTTCTGGAAGGCCTCTTCTCCGAGCCCGTCCTCTTGGGTCAGTGGATGGAGCTGTGGGTCACGCACGTGGCAGAGCCCCAGTGCTCCCGCCGTCTCTGGGGCAGGCCCTCAGAGTCACTCACTCACTCAACCTGCATTTAGGCTCAGAGATGGACGCGGCATCAGGTTGGCTCAGTGTCGTGAGAGCTGTTACTCCCTCCCAGAGGTGGAGGTAAGTGAGCCATTAGCTCTCCTCTTCCTCCTCCCAGAAATCCATCATCTCCATGGCCAGTGTCGTGGCTCTGCTGGACAAATCGGCCAGCACCTGGGTAGCAAAAGGTCCAGGACAAGTTGGCAAGAGGGAGAAAATTGCCCCCCTCAAGCACCGGGAGCTATTGGCATCTGTCTGGGAGAAACAACCCCGGGAGAGGGGCCCTGGCTGGGTAGTCTCCCCAAGTGCTGTCAGGGTCTCGGGGGTTCCCCTTGGCATTGGCAGCTGGCACCCCGGAGGGCTCTGTGTATCTTTAGAGTCTGTGGTGAGCGGGAAGTAGAGCGGTCCGTGTCGCCACTGGGGTCCAGAGTCACGGGAGGAACCTGCCACGCTCGGTGGCTGGGGCAGTAGACAGGCTGCTTCTGGAAGGATCTCTTCTGCTCATTCCAGGTTCCAGACAGGCTCCCAAGGTCAGGGATTTTGCCCAATCTTGGGAGTCAAAGAAAATGTGGCTCTTTGAGCTGCCTCTGCAAAAGCAAACCTTCGAGGTCACATCAGTCTGTGGCAGGGACGGGAGCTGACGTGGAAATGCAGAGGTGGCAGCCCCAGGTGACCTGTCAGGTAGGAGACGCCTTGACTACGAAGAAAGAACACGGATCAGCGTCGGGGTCCTGTCTCCCCGGGGTCACCTTTCGCCTCCACGCCAGTCGTGGGGGTGGGTGGCCATGGATCTGGCGGAAGGGCTTGCGCACACACGGGCTGTCCGTCGCGGCGTCTCCTAGAGCCAGCGCCGGCCGTTTACGTTTTCTAGGTGACGTGTCCTCGCCATCGACACCTCTGCCCTTGTTGTGAAAGGCTGCGTGTGGGAGTCGCTCACGGCTTTGCACACGGCAGAGGAGCATGCAACTGCAGGAGAGGAAGGCCTTGTGCTCCAGCACGGATGACTCGGTGAAGAGGATGATGGCGACAGCGGCAACAACACACGTGTCGAGCGCCTACTGTGTGCCAGGAAGGGGTTGTGCACGTCACTCAGGGACACTCACCTGAGAGATGTTGTGAAGCGAGCAGTAGACGAGGGAGTGGACCATGTGGTTAAGCAGAACTTACCAAAAACGTCTCTGGAAGGAGACTGGGGGCCCAGCTTGGTGACCGGGAAGGACTCTTGTTCCTTTTGCACTTTGTGTCATGTAAAAGTCTTACCTACTCAAAAAAAAAAATCATCTAATTAAAAATGAAGAAATCAAGTCAGGACCACTAAATGAACTATTGTTTTGAAAGGGAACCATAAAAGAAACAAACAAACAAAAAAAAAACCCAAAACGATCATCCTCAGAGCAGTGGTCTCTGTTGGCCACTTTCCCCCTCACATCAAACTGTTCTCCCCAAGTGGAGTTAGATAATGTTAAAAAACAAAGAGAGAAAGAAAACAGAGCTCTCCTCCTTAGTGTCTTCCCCCAGCCCTGGAGTCTCCTCACTTTATTTTCCTGAGGACTCTTTAGTGAACGTAACATGACACCGACAGCTACGAACTTTGTCTCAGAATTTTGGGCGCTGGCGCTATTGAAATATTACAGAAGGAATTCTTCCTGGCACATTATTCACTAACTGTTACCCAAGGTACATCGGAGTTGCTAAGGCATGGGGCTGTGGAGTCAGACGGATCTGGGCTTGGATACTGCCTCTAACAGACTCATGAGCTGTGTGGCCTTAGGCAAGTGAATCAACATCTCTGATCCTCAGGTTCTTCATTGGTAAAATGGGAAGAATAATAGTACCTGCCTCCTAGGATTGCAGGGAGCACATGGATGATGATGACGATGATGGGGGAGGGTGAAGGAAGGGAAGCTCTGGCACTTGGCGCTGTCCCGGTGCCTCCTGTCATGTTCACACCAGCCTTGCCGCCAGCCGCCGCTCTTGCCCTGCCTTCAGCCGCACCCACTGGGCGCTCTGCCTGGCTCTCAGTCCTCATGGCAATGCTTGTGCACATGTTCCGAATATTTGCCGGGTTGGAGCCCACATTCTCCGCCCTTCTGCCCTGCTCACCCCTGGGGAGCTCACTCTTGGGAGCTAAAGAGCACCACATTTTTAATGGCAGCCCCTCCCGGAACTTGTGCAGTTTTATTTGATTTTCTTGTTGCCACCCAAGCATGGAATCCTCTCGGGCTGGGGTGCCTTCGTTTCCCTGACATACGATGAGAATGGATCCTCAGCTCACTTGACATCCATCTCCCCACTGTTTCCCTCCACAGGAAGAGAGTTCCAGAGGATTCCGACATCATTGTTTTGTGTAGAAAGGGGGGAAAAAGACCCTTTGAACTTACAAGTGCAAATTGTGCTAATAATGGGTGAATGTTTTTTTTCTGATGTTTAGAATATTATGCTCACCTACAAACTGCTTCTGTGGGTCCAGGAGCCCAAAGCATGTTCGTAGAACTAATTTAAATTTCCTGCAGAGATTCCATATTTCCTGCCCTATCTCCCCCTTGCCCCATAGTGGAGAAGCCTGATGTTTTAATTATCTATTTGTGTATAACAAATAATTCTCAAATTTAGCTGCGTAAAATAACAATAAACATTTATCGTCTCACAGTTTCTGAGGGTCAGGAGCTCAGAGCGGCGCGGCAGGGGGGCTATGGTGTCTCATGAGGTCGAAATCCCAGCTCTTGCCTGGGCTGCAGCCTCATCCAGCAGCTTGGCTGGGGCTGGGGGGAGCCACCGGGGACTTTCCACAGTGCTGGGAAATGATACGTTATAGCAAATCTGCATTCTGAATTGTGTTTCTGAGGGTTATTTTATCTTTGGTTTTTTTTTTTTTTTTAAAGTAACTTTTCCCTGGACTCAAACTGCAAATTCCATCCCCCCTAATGGGTAGCCACTGATGTCCCTGCTGGTGACTTGGTTCTCGTTTTCATCTGTGAGCCCGGGTCCTGGCCATCCTCGTCTCTGCGTAGCTTAGTGTTCAGCAGATGGTCTGGGCGGGAGCTGTGCTCAAGCACCTTGAGCCCTGAGGCTTTCTTGTCTGCAGGTAGGGCTGTCTTGCATGAACACAGGTGTGTCCAGGCCCCCCCAGTTCCCCAATCGGCCCTGGCTCTCACTTTCTGGCGGGCTTCTAGGTGTCCCTGGGTGGAGCAGTTTCCCAGGCAGCAGGGACCCGACTGTCCTTGGCTCTCTGTTCTCTCATCCCTAGGGTTGCCGCGATGCCTCTGCTGCTCTGTGGCTCCCCTGGCTGAGACCTCAGCTGCCACCGAGCTGTGGTCTCGCTCCCTGTGTTCAGCCCAGTCCTGTTAGCGGACCAAGCCCCTTATTTTCACACCCCTCCTGTTCAATATGCCCCCGGCCCTCCGGCAGCCCAGACGCTGGTTTTCTGAGCCAACCCTGACTGGCAAAGCCCCTTGAGGAGACGAGGAGGCCCCAGAAGGAAGGTGCAGACTCCGGCATTCGCACCCAAGGCTAAGGCTGTTCTTCAAGGGCAGACTCTTCTCAGTCTGGTGTCTGCCTTTGGCCATTTCCAGATTTCAAAGCTTTAATGGACCCAAAATAAATATATACATATTTTCCACAAATTCCACAAATTTCCAGAGCCCTGATGCAGTTGTAACAACTTTGTCTAGTTGCTTTCTGCAGAGAGAGTTCGCCGTGGGCCTTGGGTCTGCTCAGGCCGCAGCCCCGGGCCACGCAGCTCCCAAAGCCTCTGACTTTTCCATCCCTCATGGATCCAGGGCTCACTCCGTCACACGGCTCAGGACTCAACACAGCCCACAGGCAGCCTCGTTCCTGGCATGTGGGTTCCCCACAGTGTACCTGAGACCCCTTGGAAACCTCAGACCAGGGGAGGGGCGGGTGGAGCCCTGTCGGGCGTGGAAAGGGATCAAGGCGCTGGCGGTGGCTTTGGGGGGCTAAAGCCAAACACGCTTCAGTGTGTGTGTGAGAGTCCTGGGGTCGCCGTAGCAGATCGCCGCAAACTGGGGGGTTAAAACAGAAACTGTTCTCTCTGAGTTCTGGAGGCCAGAAGTCCAAGGTTGAGGTGTCAGCAGGGCTGGGGCCCTTGTGGGCTCAGAGGGAAAATCTGTTCTGTCTCCTGCTTCTCATACTGCCGACGATTCTCAGAGCTCCTTGGCTGTGGATGTGTCACTCCGCCCTCTCTCTGTCCCAGCCTTCTCCTGTGTCCCTCCCCTCCTGCCTCACGTGAGGACGTCGGTCACTGGGTCTAGGATCCCTTGGATGATAAGGGACGGCCTCATCTCAGGACCCTTGGTGTAATTATGCCTTCAAGGTCCCATTCACAGGTGCCGGGTGAGCACACCTTCTGGGGGACACCATGCAATCCGCCAGGAGCTCTCTGTGTTGTCCCGCCCTGACAAGACCGGGACAGCACGAGAGCTCGGGCTGCGTCTGGAACCCGCTCTGTGTCTCTGCTTCAGCTCTGCACCCAGGAGGCGCAGACGGCAGGCTCAGGACGGGGTGGGAGCCTGCGCCACGTCCCCTCTGTCTCTCTTCATACATTGCGCTCATCGTGTGGCCCTGGCACGGAAGGTCTGGGGCAGGGAGCTCCATACTGGGGCACTTTTCTCTCTCATTTGTCCCCGCTCCCCAGCTCTGGCAGGTGTCATTTTCACACCAGGGATGGCAAGTTTCAGTACTCGATGTGGGCGAGGGCGAGGGAGGGAGGGTTTACTGCTGTGTCGGTGTCTGTTGGCTCCTGCCTGAGGACGTGGACTCTACCCTCTGCTCTGCTCTCTGGGCTTCCATGGTAGGGTTGGAGCCAAAGCTGCAGCTGACAATGGGGTGTTCCTTCACCCTGTTTTGTCCCTGTTGTGCAGCCAGCTCCGTCAGCACTGTCACAGAGAGGAGTGACACCCCACAACGGAATTCAAATGTTCCTGGTGCTATCTTGATACTAACCCATTATTATAATCTTAACAAATTATGATAGCAGAAGTCCACGCTGTGTGCTGGGCTCTGTTCCAGCTGATTCAATCCTCACAACAAACACATTGCCTCTGAAATGAAATAATGCAGTGAAAGTTGAAAAACACTGTGTGCTGAATATTGGCCAAAAAAAAAAAAAAAAACCAAAAAAAAAAACCCAGAAAAAGAAAAAAAAGAAAGAATGAAAGCAAAGCAAAGATAAGACTCCGGATGAGTGGATAGATCGGCGCTGATATATTCCTGCAGCCTCCGATCCCCCGGCCCCGTGCAGATCTGTCTAAGCCATCAGTCCCTCCTCACATGCCCGTTAATCAAGTTCTGGGCTCAGATCAGCAAAGAAGTGCTACATCCCCAAATCCAGACTCTCGGGGCGCAGTGGCACCGTGAGGGCTCTGAGCAGGCAGGCAGAGGACACGTTTAGTTGTGTTTTACCCAGTGTTTCCCAAAGTGACCCACCCGCAGAGCCTTTTAGAATGGAATGCTGAGAAAGCCCTGCGAAGTGTGTTTCTGGGGGCCACGCTGGAACGTGCTCACTTGTCGGGAGGATGCTTCCTGGGGGGCTTCTAGATCGCATGGAAATGTTGGTTGGGCCAGGTGTGCTGAGTCTGAATGGCAGAATGGGCCGATGCCCAGAAGCAGGGAGGAAGCGAGCCGTGTTGTCCGAGGGGCAGCTTAGAAGTCGGGGCCCTCGGGGTGTGGGTGTGAATTTGGGCCACACGAGAGGGTCCAGGGACCCTGTAGGGGTCTGTGCCTCGGCCGTGCCTCATTGTCAGCCAGTTACCGCCAAGAAGCCCTCGTGTTCTTGGCCACTGCCAGGTCCTGTGGGTTTGCAGTCTCCCGGGCCACACCCTGTAACAGCTGGCACGGTGCACGAGGGCTCAGGGTGAGGCCCCGAAGAATGGGGGTTTGGGGGTGTCCACTGGCTGGGCCACAGAGAGGCTTGTTGTTGTTCACACTCTCTGCCCCCCTGCAGGGTCCCCGTAAACGCCCTTGGCAACCGGAGGGGAGCCCTCGCCTGGACAGCTCCGCCTGGCCTCACGTGCTGGGCCCGCGGCGGGGTGTGGAGCGCCAGTGTTTTTGGAAGCAGCGGGGCCTGCGGCTTCCCTGGGGCACGGCAGAGCCTGCGTGATGCGGGGCGGCCCCCGCCCTGCTCAGCCAGCGCCCGAGTAAACACGGCTCCTATGACCACGCAGCGGACAGCTGGAAAGGAGCTAGTGCTAAACTGTTCATGGGATGGTGGGGAAACGAAGGCTAGGAGTGGGGAAGGGGCTACAGCGGCTGGGATCTGGCCTCGGGCACTCCACACTGCCGGCCAGTCGCGCTGGTTTGTGCTGGGCAGGGAGGACGGCTGGGAAGTGTGTTTACTGAAACCCCCTCAACTTACAAAAGGAGATCAGTGACAAACACCACGATTCTTTCTTTCTTGAGTTTTCAAAACAAAAGACGATTTTTCTAGAAACCTGATTACCTTGTGCAGTTTTCTTTCTTACTGCTTGTCCAATTAATTTTTAAAAATGATATGTGTTTAAAAATATTTTATTATGGAAAATTTCAAATGCATACAAAAGCAGAACAGAGTCCTGTGTGTGTGTCACCCAAGGTTACCAATTATCAGCTCACCAACCTCCTTTCCTAAGCCAGGACATTCCTGAAGCGAATTTGCGATATTGTATCTTTTCCTCCCTGGGTATTTCAGTGTGTATCACTAATAAATAAGGATCTATCTCTTTTTAGTTAAGCATTTGATGTTGAGATAATGGTAGATTTAGATGCAGTTGTAAGAAATAACAAAGCAATGTCTTGTACATTTCAGTCTCTTTCCTATGATCTATAACTGTAATATTATCATGCCTAAAATATTTAACAACTGTTACTTAATATCATCCACTGTTCAAACAATGTTTACATTTCCCAAGTGGCTCATAATTTTTCTTTTTACAGTTTGTTTGACTGTTTAGCTTTTAATTAATTAAAGTTGTCCAAGTTAACCATGTGTCCAAGTTGAATGTCCAAAACTAGTTAAATATTTTTAACTGCTTTATTGAGACATAATTTGTGTACTTACCATACAATTCACCCATTTAAAGTGTACAATTCAATGGTTATTTATTAGCTTTTGTTTTGTTTTTTGAGACAGGGTCTTGCTCTGTTGCCAGGGCTAGCATGCAGTGGCATGATCACAGCTTGCTGCAGCCTCAAACTCCTGGGCTTGCGATATCCTCCTGCCTCAGCCTCCCGAGTAGTTGGGACTTCAGGTACTGCGTTACCAAGCCCAGCTAATTTTTTAAATTTTTTTGAGAGACAGTCTCAGTATTGCCCAGGCTGGTCTCAAACTCAAGTGGTCCTCTTACGTTGGTCTCTCAACGTGCTAGGATTACAGTCTTGAGCCACCGCAACTGGTCTATTTATTAGCTTTTAATTTAAAGTGTAATGTGCATCCATTGTAGAGAGTTCAAACAGTACCATCTTGTAGAATATTAAAATGAAAGCTCTCTGTATATAAAAGTCATCACTATTAGTGAAGGCCTCCTTTTTTATTATACTAATTTAATAATCATAAAAATTATATGAAGATGAGTAAAAAAGAAAAAAATTACCCTAAATCTTGTACTAGCAATAACTACCAAATTCATTTCAAATTTTTCTTCTCTTGAGGGTGTTTTTTTTAAATGCAGAATTTAGAATATCTTATACTTCACGTGGTAGCCTGCATATTGATGCAGACTTGCTGCTGAGCGAGTTATCTTTGCCAATACTCTAGCGAGACCCAGATAGCAGGCAGGGGTCTCAAGGTTGTCCCTGGGGGTCCTGACCAAAATATCCG
This sequence comes from Mirza zaza, assembly GCA_008750895.1. Taxonomy (NCBI): domain Eukaryota; kingdom Metazoa; phylum Chordata; class Mammalia; order Primates; family Cheirogaleidae; genus Mirza; species Mirza zaza. The sequence goes on along the minus strand of VSMD01023725.1, from coordinate 9,545 downwards.
TGGAGAGAATTCGGGGCATTGGTGAAACTGGTTGGAAAAATATTGCACCTTTATTTTCTCTAAGCTCTCCCTGAAACTTAGCATTTCCTTCTCTTATGGACATAGGCAGCAAGCCAGTAGCATTAACAGACCCTGTCACTTTGCCACCAGCGAAATCTCATTTTCTAATCACAGGATAGCTGCGGCTGCTTTTCCAAAATATAACTTGAGCTTCGTGCTACTTCGAATTTGTGTGATCCCTGTTTCTAAAAAGGCACACATCTGATTATATCACAATTTAAAATATTTTGTTAACTGAATCTCAATATAATTGTTTCTCTTGTGATCCTGCAAATTTTATACGTTTAAAAACATTCCGAGAAGGGCCCATTCATTGGCTTTGTGAGACTTCCAAAGGGGTCCGAGATCCCCGTAAGTTTGTTTAACAATGCCTGGGTTGGAGAGAAATGCTTTTTTTTCCCAAGTCACTGATAACTTATTTTTAATTTTTAAAATAACCAGGGCCCCTTTGCAGAGCTCAGTTGCCTCCCACCTCTCACCCAAATCCGTTCTCGTTTTTCAGGGCCGAACGCAGCCCCGGCGCCAGGGTCCTGGGGAGAGGGGCAGCGGGAAGGGGCTGTTGGGCGGTCTGTGTCAAGGAGGGAGCTGGGCAGGGCTGTTTTCCATGGCCGCCTGCCCCCTCTCGGATGAGTACACAGCTGGTTTTCACAGTGCTGGGCCTGCCCTCCTGCAGGGCCCGCTTCAGGAGAAAATCCATCTCCGTGTCCACGTTTTGTGTTGCCCTCGGTCCCGGGGACAGGGGAAGGAAGACCAAAGTTTCCCCACTTCCAGGAGGCAATTCACCTACTTCTTTGCTGGATGTGGGTGAGCGGGAAACCACGCTGGCTCTGGAAGCAGGTCAGAGCCAGCAGGAGGAATGAGATGGAGCCATTGTGTGCACCTCTGTGTGATGGGGGGACGGTTACCTTCCTAGGTGATCTGTGCGCCTCACCCACACGCAAGACTCGGCCACGACCACACGCTGGTGGGCACCGTGGAAATTCTGACCTGGGCCTTCTGCCACTGGTCCCAAGCTTTGCTATGACCACATGACTGTGGACGTGGAGTAAATCAGCCTAGCCCAGGGGCCAAGGGTAGCCTGGAAAGCCAGGAAGTATCATCCGGAAGAGAAAAGCGATTGGGCCTTTAAGCTGGGTGAGGCTGAGCTTATCAATCACATGACTTGCCAAGTGCTGGTGCCATGTGCCACAGGCTGTGCTGAGTTCTCACCTGTTACCTCCTTCAGTCCCTGCAGCCGCATGTGGCAGGCAGCACCCAGGCCTGCTGCCTGGTCCACGGCCCCGGCGCTGCCACCCATCAAGGTGTCATCAGGGCTGGTTCCTGTGGGGGGCTCCAGGGAGGATCCATTCACCACCTTTTCCAGCTTCTAGGGGCTGCTGCATCCCTGGGTTTTGTGGCCTCCCCCTGCCTTGAAGCCAGCAGGACTTTCTCTCTCTGACCTGGTTGTCATCATGTCCGTCCCTGATTCTCTGTCCGCCTCCTCTGTCCACAGTTAAGGACCCTGCGATTACTTGTGACCCACCTGGGTGACCCAGGCCACCCTCCCTATTTTAAGGTCACTGATTAGCACAACCTTAACTCTACCTGCAGCCTTAATTCCCCATTGCCACATAAGGTAACATATTCACAGGTCCCAAGGATTAGGATGTGGGCATTTTCGGGGAGTCACTAAACCCCTAAACCCCTGGATGTATCTGGGGGCAGTTGCCACGTATACCAGCTATTATGCTTCTTAGAAGGTTTCCTGTTTTAGTGACGCCTGCTGGGGGTTCCCTTCACACACACAGAACTTCAGGAAGCCAAATTCATTCATTCATTTGCCAGAAACTCACGGCAACTTGCAAGCGTCTGGGGATGCAGCGGGGAGTGAAACAGACACTGCGCCTGCCCTCGTGGGATTTGGAATTAGTGGGGAGACAGGTTATTAGAAAGGAAATCGATACAAACTTAACGACCACGGAGGCTTGCTAGGAATTAAGAGAAGGGGAGCTAGCGTGGTCCAGGGGGCCCTTCAAGCAGATGACATCTGCCCTGTCCCCTGAAGGAGGACAGGGTCTGGGCGTGAGTGGGAGGACAAGGGATGGAAGTTGTAGGCGGAGGACAAAGCTAAAGGACCCATGGGGGAGAGGGGATTCAGTGCGAGAAGAGAGTGTGGCTGGAGCACAGAGAGTCGTCGGGGTCATAGGGGAAGTGCCAGGGGTCAGAGGTCAGGGGTCGGGGTCAGATCACAAAGCTTCTGGCTTCATGATTGGTGATGGGGGTGAGTTTGCATTTCACTCTGAGTCCCAGGCTGGGGAGTGGCATGGCTGTGATGCTGCATCTGTGTGTTCCCACATCCCTGGAGCCTCTAGGATTCTTAACTTGTGCCAGCATCAAACCCTGCTAGAAAGGAAGGCCACACCCAGGTGTGGGGCTCTTGCTGGTGTAATTCCAGGTGAGAGACACCTGGTCACCCATCCCCATATGGTCTGTGATTAGATTGACTATCCTAAGTGTTCCACTGCCTGACCTGTGCCCCTGGAGCTCCCAATCCCAGAGTGCTGTGGTTTGAATGTTTGTGGCCCCAGAATTCATGCTTTGGAGGCTGAGTCCCAATGTGGTGACATTCTCAGTGGCTTCTCTTCACTCTTTGGGCAAGGGAAGGCATCCTATGGGGCCTGACCCTAACCCTAACCCCTGACCGTTTCCCTATCCCTATCACTATCTCTAACCCCTAACCCTCACCCCTGACCCAATCCCTAACCCCTAACCCTAACCCCTGGCCCTACCCTAGCCCCAGGGTGTTCATTCTGAGGTGCTCTGTCTTGGCTGTGATGTCACTTATCCCACCTAATGACTGATTTAGCACTGGGCTGGTCACTAGTGGAAGACCCAGGGCAGTTGCTCAGTGATGACTCATTGGCATATGTATCCCACAACATTTTGGAATAAGCAAGCATGACTGGATGGAGTGTGGTCCTAGTGTGGCCGTGCTGCAGGTGGGGTGTGCTAGAGAGTCTGGGAGGACAGTGGCTGCAGCGAAACCCCGACAGTCTCTTCACGGGGAGGTTTCTCGGGTCAGGTCCCCGCACCTGCCCGCCCTCGGCATTCTTGAGTCAATGGGAATTAGACTGAAACAGTGACTGATGAAGCTAGGATCCTCCGCCACCTCCACCTCCTCCTCCTCCTCCACGTCTGGCTGAATGTTCCTGACATAGCTCGTGTGCTTCTCAAGGTAAAAGAATGACAGAAAGCAGGGCCTCTCCCACAACCCGCTCTTCTTCTCCACGCCGGGGTCTGACGTCCCCCACCCCGGCCGCCACGAGGACTCCAGCCTGGCCATGTGTGGGGTGGGTGAAGAAGCAGACATGAAGCGGGGACAGGCTAGCTTTCCGGGTTTGAAGCCCAGGTCTGTAGCTTGCTAGGCTGTGTGACCATGGTCAAATTGCTTAACTTCTCTGGGCGTCATTTTCCTTTCCCACAGAATGGAAAGATAAGAACCTGCCCCTACAGGACTGCGGTGATGATCAGTGAGTTTGCCCATGTTAGGGCTCAGGAGTGACCGGGGGACACGCTCGGCACTCGCTCCAGAAGGCGCCAATTCTCCACTCGTGGGGCCGCGAGCCACGTGCACTGGAGGCCCGGCCCCTGAGGGGTGTCCCTCCTTTCCCTGTCACTCAGCTCTCCAAACAACCCAGAAGCCTCTCCTCCCCCTACGCCCTAAAGCCACGTCCTGGGGGAGCCCCGTTCACGCGCTCTGCTCTAGGCAGCAGAGAGGGATGTCTGGGGCCCAGGCTTGTTGGACGTTCTGTGATTCTGTCCACCCCTGTGAGCCTCACACGCCACGCAGATGGCTGGAAGGCGGCTTTATTCCCATGAGAGGAATAGGCTGAGGTTGGCCAGCCTCACTGGGGGACCAGCAGCCACTGGGTGGAATTCGTGGCCTGGGGTTTGGCGGCAGGTGTGAGGAAGCACCTGTCTGCACAGCGGTGGGCAGGACAGGCTCCGAACCAAGGCTTGTGGCATAAAACATGATGCTGATGGGCACAGATGACTTGGGACTGACACAGGCACCTCCACGGTTTCTCCCACTCCTCCAGACCCCCGGGATGAAGCACCTGCTCGTGGCCAATGTGAGGGCCTTGTGGTTGGGAAGGGGGGGTCTCGAAGGCTTACACTTCCTACAGCTCATCACTGGCCCTTGGGGTGGTGTAGACGGTGACAGGAGACAGGTCTCTTTAGAAACTGGTGGTTGAAGTTAAAGACACACGAACCCAAAACAGCCTAGTCCCGTTCCTTCCTCAAGGTGCCAGCCTGACCCTCATGGGGTGTCCCTGCTCCTCCAAGGCCCAGCTCCAGTGCTGCCTTCACCATGTAGCTGTCCCCAGCCGTCCCCAGACACAAGTGACCTCTTCTTTCTTTAGGCTTCCAAAGCCCTTCCCCACGTGGCCGGGTCCCCAGTGTCCAGGCTCTGAAGCACACAGTCCTGGGTCAGAGTGGACGCTGTGAATGCCGGTCTGGTGCGAGGGTCGATGGATGGATAGCTGGCGTGCTGGGTGGATTCATGTCCCCGAAACTCATGTCCACCTAGAACCTGAGAATACGGCCTTATTTGGAAATAGAGTCTTTTCAGATGTAATTCAGTGAAGCTGAATTAGGGTGGCCTCAACCCAGTGGTTGTGTCCTTATGAGAAGAGGGAGACTCAGGTGCTCAGGGACACATGGAGGCTGTGTGACAAGGGGCAGAGATGGGAGCATCATAGCCGCAAACCCAGGAGTTGGGCAACCACCAGGAGAGGCAGGGAGACCCTGGCCTAGGAGGCTGAGACCTCTGCCCTCCGGAACAACTTTCCACCGTGCCAAGCTCCCCATTTTGCAGCACTTTGTTTTGGCAGCCTCAGGAGACCCCTCCAGGTGCTCTAGAATGGGCGTCCGGTGTCACAGAGCAGGTGTCCAGAGCCACATCACTCAGCTGACAGCACCGCCCCCCTCCCCTGGCCGTGGCCACGGCATTTCATCTCCTGTCACTGTGTCTCTGAACAAGACCATGCACGCCATCAAGGGGGTGTGGGGGTGACACTCACGGGACTCGTAGGGTGAAGATTGGGGAGGAGTTTTGAATTTCCTTAAGGAGGAGGCAGCAAGGGGGGCGGAATGGTTGGGTCTTGGGCTTTGGAATTCGACAGACCCGGGGTTCCAACTCCTCCTGCTGCTCACCAGCTAAACTCAGTGAGTTTGGGGGCTCACTTCACTCCTGTAATCTCCGTCTTCCTGTCTATGAAATGGGACTGAGGCAGTACGCACCTCGCAGTTGTGCTGTTAGGGTTAACTGGGACGGAAGGTGCAGGCCCCGGGGCCTGGTGTTTGCTACAGAGAGTTTGGCGCAATTCTCAACATGCAGCAAGCGCTCTGTGAGCTGCAGCAGCAGCGATCGTGTTAACAAACCGTGGTAGGTGCCGTGTTTGCAAAGTGGCCTTGCTGGGAACCTGAGTGCATGGTCCCCTGGGGGCTCACCCCAATTCTGAGGTTCCTTTCCCTGGGAACAGGGAGCTGAGGGAGAAGGGAGCTTTGTTCGCTAACAGGAAAGATCTCCTGCCCACCAGCTCCCGCGAAGACAGTCCCAGTGGTGGTGGCCGACCCGCCTGACGGGAGGCTCGGCCGGGAATGTTTTCTTTCCATCTGTCTCTCGGAGACATTTTCTTGCCAATCAGGGCGTTGGGGAGGCAGGCGGGGAACAATGGAACGCCTTGTCCTCGCTCCCCGCTGACTCGGCCGCGCGGACAGAGTTCACTCAGCGTGTAATCCTTGAGGCATGCGAAGCCCGCGGCAGCGAGGGAGGGGGTGCGTTGCCCCCTGTGTCAGGGAATTAGAAACAGATTGCGGACGGGACCACAGCATCCGAGGTGGGCCTCGCTCGGGCCCCACACGGCACCGTGAGCAGATCTTCCCCGGAGGAGGTTCTGAGAACCTGCCGCTGGCGCCTGGGGCTGGTGCAGACCGGGGTGGCTTTCTCGGTGAGGCACCTTGTCATGCTGGACTCACCCAGGGGGACAAGGGCACCCACCAGCGTGGCGCCTTTTCCCCTCTAGTCCGCTTCTATGTCTTGACACTCGTGTCTGTAGCGGAGGCTAGTGTTGCTCCGTGGCAGAGGGAAAAGCCCCCCGCAGGCCAGGCTGCAGCTGGTGTCAGCGGAAAGGGCTGGACAGTGAGCTGAGGCCCTCTCCTGGCTTCTTCAGTGACCCTCCATGTGACCTTGTGACCGTGGCCTCGTCACTCTGAGTCTCAGCTTCCTACGTAGAACGTACAGACGGGGCACAGGAGGCCATGCTTGCGCTGCGTGAGACAGGCAGGGAGTCATCTTTTCTAGAGGTGCTGGAAGGTCTAGAAGGCTGGACAGGGAAGAAAGTCAGAGGTAATTTAATTTGGGAGTTCCCAGCCCTGACTGCGGCTGGATCACCCAGGAGTTTGGGATCCGACTCCCAGGACCCCTCCTGGCTGGGGCAGGATCTCCAGGGCTTCAGGGTGAGGCCGACCTTTAGTAACCTGCCGTTGACTCTAATGCAAAGCCAGTTTGAGGGGATGATCTTGGCTCTTTTCTTCCAAGTTCCAGCATTTTCACAATTTCAGGGAGATTTGGCTCGTGTCCTTGCCCCCAGAAGCCCCTGGTTCACTCTCCTCCTGCCTCCTTCCTCAGTAGCTCTCCAGACAGGACACAAGGCACTGGTTCCCGCAGCCCGACTCGATGGAAACTGGACATGTCACCTCCTACCCGTGGGCCCTTGTGCTTCAGACACACAGGGGCTTCCCCTGCTCGGCTTCCAAACTGCCTCACCTCTTGGAGGAGGGGGCGTCTTTACTGCTATTAAATTTAGGACAGACACAGACTATTCGTTATTAGTTGTAATTATAAGCATTTCATAGTAGTGACGACACTATCGTCACCACTGTCCTTAGGATGTGGGGGCTCCAGGCAGGTGTGTTTTGCCAGGCTCCTGTCTTCATGAACAATCTGACGACTCTCAACCAGTGTCAGTGTGATTTCGGTGTTACATGATCTCAAACACGCTACAGACAATCCCTGCTTTACGATGGGGCGAAAGCAACGGGCACTCAGTGTGCACCTGGACATGCCCTGGTCCACATCTGGACGAACTCACCTTAAATCAAAAATACCTTAAGATGAAAGTCTATCTTTGACTTATGATATTTCCAACTTACGATGGGTTTATCCAGACTCGACCCCACTGTAGGTTGAGCGGCATCCGTGCGCTGCGTTGTTCAGTGGTGCCAGGACGGGCCTGGCCATTGGGCAGTCCACCACGGGGCCAGGTGTCCTCTGAGGGATGAGGACAGAGACTGGCCCAGGCCCTGTCCTTCGGGGACCAGGCTGAGAGGAGACGCTGCGGGCCTCCTGGCGACTGAGAAGCAAGGGGTAGAATTACACCGTGTTCCCCCTGTCACGTGACCCTTTCCCATCAGGGGAGGCTTCACAGGAGAGTTCCCAGAGAGCAGAGGCCAGAGGTCAGAGGTGAAGCGCATGGGGGGAGGGCATGGGGGTTGGGGGTGTGCGGATGGCATTCCAGGATTCCAGAGGCTCCGGGAGCTGGACAAAAGGAGAGGCTTGAACTCTATCATGGTGACAGGCGGCTGGCCACCAAGGGCCTTAAGCCCGGGTGCAGCCTGGCTCACTTGGCTTTCTGGAAGGTCACCAGGGGGACCTGTGGCCAGAGAGCTGCCTGAATGAGCCACGGCCTGGGCTTATGAAAGTGAGTCTGTCTTGTCATGATAATCTATTGTCAGGCTACACGTGTCCTGGTCCCTAAAATTACAGCAATTTGAATACCTTGTTTTCCAAACCAGGCATCCCCCGCTCCGCAGGAAAAGATAGCACACACAGCCCAGTTAACGTGGGGTGGGTTTCAGGAAGGGGTTCTGCAAGGTGTGGGTAGGGGCCTACCAGCTGCAGCCCACCAGATCAGGGGGTGGGGGGAGCCAGAGCTGGAGGAGCATTGGGTGGGGGAGGCAGAGACAGAAGGTGCCCAGCACCAGGACCCCACTGTTTATGCCTCTTTGAGAACTCACAGGGTCTTCAGGGCTTTGCTCTAAAGGCTGAGCTCTGAGTGTTTCTGGCTCTGTGGGACGGAAGCTGGACGCCACTGAGCCTCACTGAGTCTCGGTTTCCCGATCACCTGCACCCAGGTTTTTGCGCTCAGGCTGGTCCTAGCCAGCCTTACCCCCAGCATGCAGAACCCAAAGGTGGCGATCGCTGGAGAATGCATTTTGCACACTGTGAAGTATTCGAGGGATACAAGGCAGAGATGCTATTTTGTCCTGTAGCCAGAGTAGCACAGATTGTTTTTAATCAGATGGACAGTGACCTCAGTCAAGCCTGTGTTTTGTGAGGACCACGATCTGATATCATTGCTCTGTCTGAATAGATGCCATAGTGGCCACTAGGAGAGTCTGAGCTCCCTGCTTTTAGCGGGAGTCCTTTTCTTTTGAATCACCATAAAATTCTCTTTCCTTTCTCTCTTTCCTATTCTCTGACTCATGGTCCCCTCTCTTTTCTTGCTCAGTGTTTATGATTCTCTCTGCTGGAAAGTAGCAGTGACCCTTACACACGGCAGGAAGAGGAGAGCTGGGGGGTGCAGGTCTCCGATGGGGGGCGAGGACAGGGCGGCCACACACCAGACAGGAAGGAATGCCCCTCCTCAGCCCTGAACTTGCTAACTTCCCTGTGGCGCTCTCACATGCTGTTATTTTCCTTAAGGGCGTGTGAGTCATACCCAAAGCTCACCTCTAACTCTCCTCTTCTTCCACCCGCCTCGGCTGCCTTGAGGTCCAGTCCAATTCAGCTGAACGGCTATTTATCCAGCACTTCCCATGTGATGGATTCAGGAGAGCCAGCCAGAACAAATCGCAGAATCAAAGTCTGAGTATTGTCAAGGCTCTTGGAACTCATTGCCAATTTGCTTTCTGTTCCCATGGGGAGTGCACAGGGCTGCCCTTTTCATCGCAGCCTTGCTAGCACTGGGTATTATGTTTTATTGTGTTTTAAGAGATGTACCCCATGGAGGCCCATTCATCTCACAGGGGGGCATCCTCTGAGGTGGAGCCAGGGAGGAGTAGGTCTGCCCTCCCCCAGGTCCTGGGCATGGGCGACGTCAGGCTAAAGCAGGGCTCTGGGAAGGGAGGCAGTGGGGTCAGAAGGCAGGAAGGTGAGGATATGGGGAAATAAGAACTTGCGTGCTCTGCTGGCTGGAGCATAAACTGCTGGTACAAACCTTTGGAAGCTCAAGGTTTGGTTCTGCTTAGACACATTGGGCCACTGCTCACCCAATGTGGTAGACAAGACAGAGTCCCCACCTCCCACCCCAAGGACATCCACTAATCCCCAGAACCCATGACTATGTTACCCTGCATAGTAAAGGGCTCTTTGCAGACATGATTAAGTTTAGGGCCGTGAGATGGGGAGATAGATGGTCGTGCACTACCCGGGTGGGCCC
>VSMD01023721.1:0-144881 GCA_008750895.1 Mirza zaza | reverse complement strand
CTCTATCTGAAGTTAAGTCTATATAGCTATTATACAGCTACAGTAATCAAGATATTGTGATGTTGGCGGAGAGATAAACATATAGATCAGTGAAACAGAATAGAGAAACCAGAAATAGACTCACATGAATATACTCCACTGATTTTTTACCAAGGTGCAAAAGCAATTCCAACAGGGAAGGATACCCTTTTCAACAAGCAGTGTTGGAGCAATTGGACATCCATAGGAAAAGAGAAAAAGGAAAAAACCCTCTTGACCTAATCTCACACTTTATATAAAAATTATTAATAACTCAAAATGGATTACAGACTCAGCAATAAACATAAAACTTTAATGCTTTTAGAGAAAAATATAGGAGAAAATTTGAACACCTAGGGCTAAGGTTAACACAAATTTAGGAGAAAATTTGAACACCTAAGGCTGAAAAGATCTTAGACTCGAAATCAAAAACACAATTCATAAAAGGAAAAATTGAGGTAGCCTAGTAGTACTTCATCAAAACTTTTGCTCTGCAAAGCACCCTATTAAGAGAATGAGATGAAAAACTACAGACCAAGATGGTTACCAGAATCTACACATGTGATAACATTTCATACAGCTACACATGCATACACATGTGCCTGAGCACACACACATAAGTAAGTACATGTAAAACCTGTGAAATCTGAATAAACTCTGTGGATTGGACCAAAGTCAACTTTTTGGTTTTGATATTGTACTATAGTCCTGCTGTAGTTATGCAAGTGTCATTGAGATACCCAATGAGAAACTGGGTGAAGGGTACATGGAACCTCCCTCTGTGTGTGTGTGTGTGTGTGTGTACAACTTCCTATCAATCTATAGTTCTTTCAAAAGAAAATATTTAAAAAAATATGGCCATTGAATTCAAAACCCAGCTCCACCACTCTGGTTACAAGTCTCTCTGAGCCTCTGTGTTCATTGTCATAACAAAGATAAGAAGCCAATAAATACCTTCTATTTTTTTTTTTTGCCTATCTACATCCATTTTCCCTTCTTCTATAATAAACTCCAACCTTCCTTGGAAACTATCCCATCTCTGCTTTTAGTCTTAAGGCTTGAATGGGGCTGGCTCTGCCCCTCACTACATGGAGGAAGATGTAGACGGGGTGTAGCGTCAGTCACAGATACCGGTAACGGGGGTCACAGAAAACTGACCCCTGGAACAGACCTTTGGGAAAGAGAAGCCCACTTTCTTCTAGCGTTGCTGGGAGCGCAGGATGTGAGCCTGGAGCTCTGGCTGCCACTTTGACAACGTGAGGGAGACCCGTCTGAGGGCGGAGCCAACACCGAGGGAAGCAGGGCTGAGAGGCGGACAGAGACCAGGCACTGCTGACGTCATTTGAACCCTTGTGTCTCACCTGGCTCTGAGCTCTTCAGTTACGTGAAATTACAATTTTCTGGGTAAGTTTGAGTTGCTTATGTAAGTTTGAGTTGGATTTCTTTCATCAGTGACAGTAAGAGGTCTGATTAGTTCAAGCGTTTTCTTGACACACTTGTTTTCAGGACTTTGGATAAAGAGTATAAAACTCCAGGCACTGAGACACTCATTAGTGACCCCCCCTCCCACCATGGAGACCCCTGCTGTCCTAGAAGGAGGAATACAGACATCCTACAAGGGGCCCTTGCAAGGGGAGAGGTCTTGAAAAAGGTAATAAAGACACAGGAAGGTGGCCCTGAAGACAAATGCAGATAAACTTTCCTTATTTGGCAGTTTTCTCACTGATTTGCCTTCCTTAGCCCCAAGTACAAACCATGGACCTAATATTGTGAAAAACCTGAAATTTCATATAAAATGTTATACAGAGCAATTGTACAATGTTATATACAAAACTATTAGATCATAGTTTAAGCCAGGAAAGGCAGAAAAGTGCAGGACAACCTCATATCCACAATCTTCAGCATTTTCACCGGCTGCCTCAAGGTTTGTTATTGTCACAAGTCTTTTGTTATTCTTGTCATACATGCCTTCGTTTTATGACTATGTACATTTCGTTCAAAGGCTGTGGGATTCCAATTATATGAGGTATGTAGGGTAGTGGAATTCACAGAGAGAGAAAGTAGAATGATGGTCGCCTGGGGATGGTGGGGAATGGGGGGTTATTGTTTATTGAGTATAGAATTTCAGTTTTGCAAGATGAGAAAGTTCTGGAGAGTGGTTGCACAACAGTGGGAATGCTTCACAGCACTGAACTGTACGCTTAAAAATGGCTAAAATGATCAATTTCATATTGTGTGTTTTTTACCACAATTAAAAATAAATTTAGGAAAAAGCACACACACTTTTCTCTGCCCCCAGGCACTCCCCTCCCATTCTTCCTTCGGTCCGCTCCAGTCAGCTTCCACCCCCGCCCCCCACCACGATGGCTCTTGTCAAGGTCAACAGTGACCTCCACGCAGCCAAGTCTCATGGGCAGCTGCAGCCCTCATCTGACCAGAACTGTCAATAGTATCTTACACGCTCGATCACTCCCTCTTCCCCGGTCCACTTGCTTCGCTTGGATTCCGGAGCACACTGTCTCTCTCTTCCTCCTGTCTCATCGCACCCCATTGACTCTTTCTTCAAAAAGTATACATAAGGCAGCACTTCAGACCCTGCTTCTGAATTACTGAAATAGCCGTTGAACTCGTCCCACATCCCTGCTCCTGCCTTTACCGCTGACTTCCATCCTCCATGCAGCAGCTGGCGTGATCCCTTTAGAACATGCCACGTCATGCCAAACCCTGAGGATGCCCCGTCTCCATCAGAGTGGAAATCCAGGTTCATTTAAGGCCCTAAACTCCTCAAACTCTGCTCACACTGCTTTCTCCTTGTCCCCCTGCTCTTGAGCACCAGCCCTCCTTGGGGGGGGACACAGCAGGCGTCTTTCCGCCTCATTACCTGTCCTGCTCTTCCCAGACATCCCAATGTCAATACAATGTCACCTTTTCAGTGAGGTCTATCCCAAGCACCTGTTTTTAAAACTCCAACCCATCCCTACCCTAATCATCCTTACACTGCTTTACTTTTTCATATTCCCTTATCATCAACGGGTCTATATCATGATAACACACTTTAGAATTTTTACCTGTTGATGAGGTCTCCTGTTTGTTTTCCATCTTCTCCTGATAGAATCTAAGCAGAGATTCACTGATATAGCCCCAGCTCCTACAACAATACCAGGCACATAGCAAGTGCTCAGTACCCATTGGTTCAATTGATTACTGAATGAATTTCCAGAGTATTTAACTACTGCGAGTAGTTCGTTATCTCATTTGATCCGCACAGACATTTTGTGAAGCCTGCCAAGAGATATTATTATATCCATTTACAGAGGAAGAAATGGAGTCTCAAAAAGGCTAAGGGCCTTCCTTCATTTATTTAAAATGCAGTCATTCATTTACTCAGCAAAAATGTATTGAGTGGCATCATGGTAGAGCTAGGCCTAGATAGAGATTTGTTCTCGTCTATTCCTGGGAGCTCGCATTTGAGAAACGTTAAGGTCTCGTGTACCCCCCAGTTGGAAGGCAATATAGTGCAAAGGCTAAGAGCAGGGGCTCTGGAGTCTGACTGTGTGGCAACCCTGCTGCTCACTCTCTGGCTCTGTGATCCGGCGTGTGTCTCCACAGTTTTCTTCCTCAGCTTCCACACTTGTGAGATGGGAAAAGCAATCACAGCTACTTCACGGCATTGTCAAAGAATGCATGTGAAGCATAATCAGCCAATGCCTTTTCTGCCTATCCCTAACAGCCAAGAGGATTTTTATCTGATTTGCTTCCTATAATTTGCATGACAAAACCAACAGGCTTTTTATTCATTTCCAAATATAAAGATAATATTGGACAGGCTTTTCAAACTCAAGAGTGTGACGTGCCCACTCTCGATCACCCTGGTGCCTCTCCGCATTCAGAGATTGCCCAATGTGACCCCAAATCAAGAGAGGGTCCTCATGCATGCCCCCCTTTCGCAGCTGTTCCCAACAGAGGAAGAGCTACTGATTTCCAGCTGCAAGGTTGAAATGGAAACCAGCAAAAGTGCAAGCAAAGGGCTCAATTTCCCAATAGCTGCAGCTGTCTAGCACCCTGAGCTATTTTTAAACTCCTTTTCAGAAACTCCAGTGCTTGCAATGGATCTATTTTCTTAACTGCCAAGAGATAATGCTTAAAAGGGATAGCTTGAAAATATTCCATGGCACTCATAAAAATGACTGAAATAGATAGTGTATAAGACGGCCTTTGTCTGCAGCGGCAGAGGAAAGCAAGATGAAGTCTTTAGACCCCAGGGCAGCGGTGGTGCTGGCTCTGCAGCTGACAACCATGGCTTTGTTTCTTGAATGTGCACTGTGCCCAGAAAAGGCAAGAAAACCAAATAGTAATTGCAGAGAACATCGGAGACCTGGCATTTAAATCAGGCATCAACTCCAAGTAACAGGGGACCCCCAAAATAACTCCCAGAGCATCCCCCTTGCCTTGAGTGCTTCCTTGTCTGGTAAACCTGTCCAAACCATCTGAGCTGAGCTGGCCTTCTGTCCCTTCCCTGAACTCCTGAATTTCCCGCCCTCATTCAGTAGAACCACCCACCGGTGCTGGAGTCATTTGCATTACGAAGTTAGGAATCATCCCCATTCTGATTTTCTTCACCTCCCACGTCCAATGAAGTCTGACTAATATTGTCTCCTAAATATTTCTCAAGTCATACTCTCCTAATATCCCCACAACCACTGCTCTGATTCAATCTTCCATCATGTCTCATCTGGATTTTTGGAAGAGCATCTGAATTTGTCTCCCCGTGTCTCTATTTTACTCCCTTCACCAACTGACACAAGAGTTAAAAATTATTTTTGATTCTTATTATGTCACCTCTTGCTTAGAATCTTTCAGTGTTTCCTAATTGTCCTCAGCAGATAGGCCAAGCTCTTTAGCATGTCATTCAAAGCCCTTCACCACCTGCCCACTGACACCTCTTCCGCCTCTGCCCTTCTAGTCCCTACTTCATGCTTTGTGCTCCAGCAACATTGAGCTACTTGTAATTTTCCACAGATGATATTATTCCTTCCTCCATGTGTTTGTTTATGCTCATTCCCTGCTGGGAATGCCATTCACCTCTATTTTTTAAAGGAAACACTTCAGTGACATATGGCATGAGTATAGCAAAGGGCATAAGTCTTACATGTACAGCTTGATGCAATTTTGCAAAAATGACACACTCAAGTTACCATCATAAAAATCAAGGGTTAGAATATTGCCAGCACTCCAGAAGTCTCCCTCCTTCCTTCTCCTGGACACCACCCCTTAAAAGGTAGCCAGTGTTCTGACTTCATTCCAAATTGATTATGTTTGCCTGATTTTGAACTTTACTTACATGCTTTTTTATTTTTTGAGACAGAGTCTCATTCTGTGACCTCAGATAGAGTGCAGTGGGGTCATCATAGCTCACTGCGATCTCAAACTCCTGGGCTCAAGCAATCTTCCTGCCTCAGCCTCCCAAGTGGCTGGGACTACAGGCATGCGCCACCATGCCCAGTTAATTTTTCTACTTTATTTTTTTTTTAAGTAGAGATGGAGTCTTGCTCTTGCTCAGGCTGGTCTTGAACTCCTGAGCTCAAGCCATCCTCTCACCTCACCTTCACCGAGTGCTAGGATTATAGGCATGAGCCACTGTGCCTGGCCAGTATATGCTTTTTTAATCCGACTTCTTTCTTTTGTTATTATTTTGTGGGATTCATCCATGCTACTGCATATGGCAGTGATTTGTTTATGTTTATTGACTTGTATTAATAATATTCCATTGTATAGATATACCACAATTTGTTTATCCAGTCTAGCGTTGATGGAAATATAGGTGGTTTCCAGGTTTTGGCTATTACAAAAGTGCTGCTATGAACGTTCTTATACTTCTTTTTTGGTGAACATATATATGCATTTCTGCTGAGTAGAATTTCTGAAGTTTATGATACACATATATTTAGTTTTAGTAGGTATTGCCAAAGAGTTTTTCAAAGTGGCTGTACCACCTTTTGCTCCCACTAACAATATATGAGAGTTCTAGTTGCTCCATGTTTTTGCCAAAACTTGGGATTGCCAGTTTTTAAACCTTAGCCATTTTGCTGAATTTTTAAAACCATGTCTGATATCAGACTTTTAACTGTAGTGTTTAGATCATTTACATTTAATATAATTATTGATATAGTTGGATTTAAGTCAACCATCTTGTTATTTGCATTCCATTTATTCTATCTATACTTCGCTCCTTTTTTTTTTCTTTTCTTGCCTTCTTTAGAATTACTGAGTATATTTTAATGGTTACCCCAGGTTTTATGTTATGCATCTTTGAATTAATATATTCTATCTTTAATGGTCTTATAAAACTTCATGTACAATGTAAGGAGCTTATAAGAGCATATTTCATATCTTCCCCTTCTGTTTCTGGTGATTTTATGGTTATCATGCCTGAACATATAAAATCTACACTACTTTGCTTTTTGCTTTAAATAGTCAATTCTTTTTTATAAAAAATTAAAAATAAGAAAAAAATCATCTGTGTTTACTCACATATTTACCATTTCTAAAGTTCATTATTGGTTTGTATAACCAGTTTCCACTTGTTATTTTCTTTCAGCCCAAAGAATTCTTAAATTTTCATTTCTATGCAAGTCACCTGGTGATGAATTCTCTCACCCTTTGTCTGTCTAAAAATTGTTTATTTCACTTTTATTTTTGAAAGGTGGTTTAGCTAGACATGGATTTATAGCTTGACTTTATTTTTCTTAAAGACACAGTTCATTTTTTACCCAGGCACAGGGGTGGGCACCTATAGCCCCAGTTACTCAGGAGGCTGAGGAGGGAAGATCCTTTGAGCCTAGGAGTTCCAGGCGACAGTGCTCTATGACTGTGCCTGTGAATAACCGCTGCATTCCAGTCTGGGCAACATGGAGAGACTCCATCTTAAAAAAAAAAAAAGAAAAGAGAGTTCATTTTAAACTACATTATCACTTTAAATATACAATTCTATTATCCTCTGGCTTGCATTGTTTCTGAAAGAAGTTTGGAAGATTTTTACATTTGTTCCTCTGTGTATGATATATTTTTTGCTCTCGTTGCTTTTTAATTTTTCTTTTTACCAGTGCTTTTTACTGATTTAATTATGATGTGTTTTAGTATAGTTTTCTTCATGTTCATCTTGCTTGGATTTCATTTAAGTTCTTAGATTTGGGAGTTTACAGTTTTCATTAAATTTAGAACTTTTTAAACATTAAACATTTATATATATATTTTGCTCCTTCCTCCCTTTCCTCTCCTTCAAAAATTTTAATTAAACTTGTGTTAGGCCATTTGATATTGTTACACAGGTTATTGAGTCTTTGTTATTCTTTTTCTGGTCTTGTTTTTTCTCCTTGCTTTCATTTGATTAATTTCTGTTAATATGTCTTCAAGTTCACTGATCTTTTCTTCTACATTGTCTAATCTGCTGTTAATACTATCCAATGTGTTAATGTGTTTTATATTTCAGATTTTTTTTTTTTTTGCTCTAGAAGTTCTATCTTGTTCTTCTTTGTAATAGCCATTACTTCTATGCCTGGCTAAATAAACACATGCATTAGCGTGAACCCAACTTGTTTTCAACAGATGCTCAAAAAAGTACCAAAATGTCAGCCAAATCATCAATAAATGAATTTTTCCTGGCACTAGAAGTTACCACCAGGATTTCCAGACCCACTTTCATGACTCTTATCAATCTCTTAGGTGTTCTACAACTGACCTTAAGAACATGGTCACTATGTGACTCAAACAGTAAAGGTAAAAAAAAAAGGACATAGTCACCAAAACTCAGGTGCTGTGCCCTTTGTATCCTGAGCCACCACCTTAAAAAGGTGGCAGTGATTCTTTCAGACAAGTCATTTCACCTCTTTTATCTTCATATCTGTCATATGTAAAAATGGGGATATTAAAATCTACCTTCTTGGGAGGATATGAGTCAGTTATAACTTTATGTTACACACAGACTTGGAAGCTAAACTTTCTTGGTATAGACAGACCCTAGCTAAGCTTCTCACGGCTCTGTGGCTGTGGGCAAATTACTTAACCTCCCTGTGTTAGTAAGGAGTTAACACACGTAAAAGTTAGAGAGCAGTGCCTGATAGCAGAGTTAACTATTAGCCATTAGTATTCTATAAGGATCAGATAAAATACAATATAAGTAACCTACAGAATACCATGTTAGCTAGCACCATAATGATTCAGTATCTTTGTCATTAAATCATTTCCCCTGAAGAAGAGCAGCTCAACCTTGAGGCTTCTGTGGGTGCTACCCAGTGACATATTTAACACCAAAGCATCCAATTTTGTACTGCTGGCTTCTTTTAACTTGGTCTTTTAGAAAGGCATGCTCAGCTCTAACATTTACTTTGAATGACTCACATATGAGAATTGAGGTTTTCCCTGTAGTTCCTAAAATCTATAAACTAGAAACCCAGAGCCTTCTATATTTCCCCAGCCACAGGCGTGGGCAGGCCCAGGCCAGACACAGCAAAGAAACCCACTGAGAGGGAGCACAGCCCTCCTCTGGCCTCCTCTGCCTTGTGCCCGTGTGTGCTCAGGACCAAGGTGGGCGCCGAGGCTACTGCCAGACCAAGTCTTTCTGTGTCTAGGACTTCGGTCAGCCAAGCCCAAGGAGACTTGGAAGTGAAGTTCCAGAGGAGTCAGCAGGATCCAAGGGTTAAGGAAGCAAGAGGCTACAGCTAAGAAATCAGCATTTCCCCAGAAAGAGGTACCCGACCTAAAGCAACACAGAGCATCAAAGTTGCCAGATGCATGAGAGTCCAGGGAGAAACCCAATAATGCTGACCCGACCCAACACCCACCAAGTGTGGCAGAATGAAAGGGGGACATGGAAGGATCAGTCCCAGAGTCAAGAGTTAGCTTGGAATTGGGCAGAGCCAGAACAGACAGGTCAGAAGCAAACACTGAGATTTGCTGAAACTGTAAAGGGCATAAGAATGCTCTGGGTACTTGTTAAGATGCAGATTGCCAGGCCCAACCCCCAGAGAGCCTGCTTATCTGGATGGGGTCTAGAATTCTGCATTTTTAACAGCCACCCAGATTATTTTGACAGATGGTTCTTGGGCCACACTTTAAGAAACCCTTAGTCTATTGGCCTAAGGGTCAAGGGCGTGGTTTCTTTGTAGGAGTGTCCTGCTGGGTGTGGGTGGCCCTGGACACCCAAGGCTTGACGATAACTGGCAGAAAGTTGAAGAAGGTAAAACAAACCACCCTTATGTACCCTTGACAGCTGCTTGTCTACTGATTGCCTTTGTGTGAATTCAAATAAGGTGCCCCAGGTGGGCAGATAAATTTGATAAAAGCACCCATTCCTCTAGGTGACATCAGGCTTGAGGAGTAGAGGGCGGGTGCAGTTCCACTGTCCCTGTGGCTGGGTGGCCTCATGGAACCTGAGCAAGAGGAGCTGGGATCACTCCTTGGAGTTTTCCTGTTCGCTGACAATGTGCACAGGAGCCCTGAAGCCAGTGGGAAGGCTGATAGGATTGGAGGAGCACAGAGGCAGGAGCTCATGCTCTGGAGTCAGTTAGGACAGAGTTCAAGTTGGTTTTTGTTTTTTTTTTTCTTGCCCACCCCCCAACATTTTTTTTACAGACAGGACCTCACTCTGCAGCCTAGGCTGAAGTGCAGTGGCATGATCACAGCTCACTGCAGCCTTGAACTCCTGGGCTCAAGCCATCCTCCCAGCTATGTTGCCGAACTGGAGTTCAAGTTTTGGCTCTTCTGTATTCACTGGTCATATGACGAGGAATTAAGCTTCCGAACCTTTTGCCAAGCCTCAGGAAACTTAATCTATAAAATACAGCAATACTATAGCCTGCCAGTGAGACATGATCAAAGCCGAGGGGCCATTCAACACTTGTCAGGAACTCTGGCAAACATCAGTAGCCTCCAATGACCGCAGGAGGGTAAGCACTCGATGTCTGTCCCCCGACAACCTTGCTACCAGGAGGAATGTCATAATGAAAGCAAATATGAGATGACATTCTCCCATATACAAACATAATTAGCAGATAGGCACAAAACACAGCTGTTCCTCTAAGCTTGGTGAAGTCCCTGCTGTCTATGCTTAGGCATTCCAGCAAGTGGCTTGCGAGAAAGTTCCCCCTAAAGCACATAAGGCCTGGTCCAGACAGACCAAAGGCAATGGAAGAAGAAGAGCCAGAAGCCCAGCAGATTTAAAATGAGTTGCCTGTTCATACACAGCTATGTGAAAGAGAATCTAAACTATTGCTATTGCTATAACCTTTCATTTTTCTCTAATAATTTTGGCATTAAGTCATTTGATGACGTGTGTCTTTGTCTGTTTGGGCTGTTCACAGAATACCATAGACTGGTGGCTGATAAACAACAGAAATTTATTTCTCACAGTTCTGGAGGCTGGAAGTCCAAGATCAAGGGGCAGGCAGATTTGGTGTCCGGTGAGGGCCTGTTTCCTGGTTCGTAGACGGCTGCCTTCTCACTGTGTCCTCACATGACGGAAGGGGTGAGGGAGTTCTCTGGAGTTTCTTTATAAAGGTGCTAATCCCACTGATGAGGTCTCCACCTTCATGACCTAATCACCCAGCAAAGCCCCCACCTCCTAACATCGTCGCCTTGGGATGTGAATTTTGAGGGGACACAACATTGTCTCCAGCAGTATGTGAGACGTATCAGTGGTCTGGTCTGAAGCCTCCTCTGAAAACGTTTGACTGTACACTGCTGGGGAAGACTTCACGGCTGCAGAATGAAAGGGAGCCTCAAAACTCCGCTAGGAAGGTTTTTCTTACAAAGAAAGAGCGGTACCGAGTGAGCAGCAATCTATCCTAGGCAGGGCCCGCTACATAATTTGTGGGACTCAGTGCTGAATGAAAACCAGGAAAAAAAAGCTTGTTCTTTTCTTCCATGTCTCTCTCACCACATCACGGTGGATATTAGAGCATCGGAAACAGCATCTTACTCTGAATTGGTGCTCAAAAATATTTCAACATGGGGATTCGGAAAGTTCAAAGCTATTGAAAATAGGCGTAGATATGGAGAACCAATGCAAAATTCACCCCAAAATAGAACAGTCTGGATCCGGGTTTCTCACCCTCACCACTGCTGACATTCAGAGCTGGATAATTCTTTGCTGGGGGGCTGGCCTCTGCACTGGGGACTGGCCTGTCCCCATCAGATGCCATAGCACGCTGGCCCCTTATGACAACCAAAACTGTCTCCAGATGTTGCCAAATCCCTCCTCAACCCGCGCGGTGGGGGTGGGGCGGGGGGTCCGGGAATTGTCCTGAGTTGAGAACCATCAATATAAAATTCTGCACATTATTTTTGGTCATTTGGTTTATGTTTGATGAGCAAATTGCAGATCGTACTTTCACATTTAAAAGTTAAATTCCAGTGGGCTCTGGATATGGCATTGTTTAATTTTTTAACTTAAAAAGTGTCCACACCTAAACTGCTGTGCCGTCTGTGACGTCTAATCAGGAGCACCTTACATCAGTTGTTGACAGTAAGTGGAGGGATGCCGTCCTGGAGGAGGAAGTGGGCAGCACCTTTTAGGATATGCCACAAGGACCCATCGAAGGCACTGCCATAGAATCCACGCTGATTACCAAGGTTTGGAGGGAAGCAGATGTGCTGATATCCAGAAAAAAACACATTCTGCAAAAATCATTTGTATTTGGCTGTGTTTTTGTGTTGCTTTGTTTTGCTGCAAATCAGTCTAAGTGGGTTTTGTGCAGGCTGATACTGAAGTGGCAGAGGGAGCCGTCTGGGCCAGTGGGGACCTGGGAGTCAGAAAACAGGAGGTCAAGGATCTGATCTGACCAAAGACACATTAGTGAACTAAGCCGTCCCCTTTCTGACTTTTGGGAGCCTTCTTGGTGATCACTTCTTGTAATAAGGAGGAGGTTAAGAGAGTATAAATTCTTTAGTGGGGGCCACTGGACTCCTTTTTGGCCAGCTAGCTCTCTGTGCCTGTCCCTACTCTGGAGACATTGCTGCTAACCGACCACACCTGTAGCCTTCCTCATGCCATCATGCTCCGGAAGAGGCTGGTGTGGGGACAGTTCCTTTCCTCCAGCTGGGACAAGCTCTGAGGGGTAATTTATACTCGGAGTTCCCCACGGGGTCAGGGCGAGGCTGGGGCGTTACTGGAATCACATCAATCACACCCTTGCCTGCCATCTTCCCCTTCCCTCTCCTGCATCCTCCACTTCCCTGCTCGTTTCCCCTGGGAGCGCTTCCTGAATGAATCACTTGCACTCCAATCCTTGGCTCCGAGCCGGCTTCTGGGAAAATCTGGCCTGAGACAGTCTGCTTCTACCCACAGGACCCTGAGGGAAATGTGGCCTGTCCGTGCCCACCCAAGTGGGCCTGGTCCACACAACTGAACCCAAGAGACACGGTTTAATTTCAGGGGTGTCCATAAGACCTTAGGGTTTGTTTATTTTAAATATATATATATTTTTTTCTTTTTCTTTTTTTTTTCCTTTTTTTTAATTTCAGCATAATATGGGGGTACAAATGTTAAGGTTACATACATTGCTATTGCCTTCCCTCCCCCCTTGAGTCAGAGCTTCAAGCGTGTCCATCCCCCCGACAATGCACATTGCACTTATAATATATATATATAAACCCATCCCCTCCTCCCCCGCCCACCTGCCCGACACCAGATAAATGTTTGGTTTTTTTTTTTAAACATTTTGATTAGATTTTATAACTTTGCCTTTACCTAACAAAGGTTAGAGGTATGCCCTTCCCCTCCACACTGTTCACCACATCTCTCAGATGTGGGTCTATCCCCACCCCCCCCAAATCTCTGGTGAACACCACCACCCTTTGAGCACCATATTGATAATCGGCCAGTACCAATTTGATGGCGAGTACATGTGGAGCCCATTTTTCTGATCTTGTGTCACCTCACTTTGGATGATGAGCTTAAGCCGAATCTAGGATAATATATGCGGTGCTAGCTTGCTGTTGTTTCTTAGAATTGAGTCATATTCTATTGTAAACATATACCAAATTTTAATAATCCACTCATGAATTGACGGGCACTTGGGTTGTTTCCACGTCCTTGCAATAGTGAATTATGCTGCCATAAACATTCGGGTGCAGATGTCTTTATAATAGAATGTCTTATGCTTTTTTGGGTAGATGCCTAATCATGCTATTGCTGGGTAGAATGGTATTTCTATTTTTAGCTGTTTGAGGTATCTCCAAATTCTTTTCCACAAAGGTTGCACTAATTTGCAGTCCCACCAGCAGCATAAGAGTGTTCCTGTCTCTCCACATCCTCGCCAGCATTTGTTGTTTGGGGATTTCTTGATACGGGCCAATCTTACTGGGGTTAGATGATATCTCACTGTGGTTTTGATTTGCATTTCTCTAATGATTAGAGATGTTGAGCATTTTTTTTTTATATGTTTGCTGGCCATTATTCTGTCTTCTTTGGAGAATTTTCTCTTCATTTCCATTGCCCATTTCTTGATGGGGTTGTTTGACTGTTTCTTGTTAATTCTTTTGAGTTCTAGATAGATTCTTGTTATCAGACGTTTATCGGAAGTATAGAGAGCAAATATTTTCTCTCATTCTGTAGGTTGTCTATTCGCTCTAATGATAGTTTCTTTGGCTGGGCAGAAACTTTTTAGTTTGATCAGATCCCATTTGTTTATTTTTGTTGCTGTGGTGACATAAGACCTTAGGGTTTTAAGATATCTCCCCATTTTTCAGGTACTCACTATCAGGACCAGAGCCAGAGAAGGAGCCTGTGCTGGACCCAAAATGATTGCCCAGAGAAGGGTTCTGGGCTCAAACTGAAGAACCTAATTACATGAGGTTCAGTCTGCAACTCATGCCAGGGAAAGAAAACCAGCCTGGGACCAGGGGCCTCATGCACACAGGGAACTGGGGAACTCTCGGACTTGAACCCAAACTGGAGACTGGCTAGGGGCAGAGTGGGCCTAGAAGTCCAATCTCTTGACTCCAAGTTCAATGCTCTTTCTCTGTGCCTATCTACCTGCTCTTCTGCACTGCCATGTGTTGTTAACCTTTGCCTGATTCCCCTAATAAATGAGATGCAAGATTCCTACAGTGCAGGTCAGGCTTTGAAAACATGCATTTTAGTGGACGGCGGACTGACTAAGCAATGCTTTTCCTGCCTCAGTGTTTCTGCAAAGCAGACAGAGGGCTGCCATTTACAGTTGTACAGATGCAGTTCACACATCCCTCAAAGAGGACAGTCCAGAGCTGTGCAGTGGACGGCATGTGCAATCCTGCATGGAAGCCCTGGGCACAAAAAATCTGGAACTTCCTCTCTCTAAACAGTTCCACCTGATTCCCCAGGGAGTTCTGGAACACAAAGTTGCTGCGCAGGCTCTATGCTGCCTGAGGCAAAGGAGACGGACTTTTGTACTCCCACACAATGCCTGGGAGGTGGTGACTGTTTTAAAAGATCAGTTGATTGGATGAGTACAACTGCAGGCTGGACCGTACAGCGTGGTGCAGTGGAGAAAAAGCACAGGCTTTAGGTTCTTTACAATGAGCTTGACCCTGAGTTAAGACTTGGCTCTTCGTAGCTGACAGTGAGCAAGTTCCTAACCACATCCCTATGTCCCCCGCCCCCTTAACCCTCTCTGCTCCCAAGCACACACAAGAGTGGCTGGTGGGAAAGAAGATACAAACAGTTGGGAACTGTTTGTTGCAATAGACAATCTTCTGTAGAATAAAAAAAGCATTATGGCATCCTGGGTAAAAACACTGGTTTGGGAGTCAGACACATGGCTCTGAACCTAG
The DNA here is from genome assembly GCA_008750895.1 of Mirza zaza. NCBI lineage: Eukaryota > Metazoa > Chordata > Mammalia > Primates > Cheirogaleidae > Mirza > Mirza zaza. The sequence goes on along the minus strand of VSMD01023721.1, from coordinate 130,055 downwards.
ACTGTTTGTGCAACAACAGACAAGATACTAGGGTAAACTATACCCCTAATCACTCACTGGTGGCATGGAGATAGTAATATCCCCGACCTCGTGGTTGTTTGGAGAGCATGAGATCGTGCGTGTACAGGGCTCAACACAGTATTGGCAAAAGTGGATAAATGTCAAACGAATAAATGTTGAATGAATTAATTAATGAATGGACAAAAGCAAGACCTGAATGAGTGATGATGGGGTGGGTAACGAGCTGTACATCACAAAATATCCAGGTTCAACAAATGGTTGGCAGCTAACTCCAGCGGCCTATTTACCATCTGAGTCACTGTCCGTTTTCCTCCTCCTGTGCTGTGTGGGTCCAGAGGGGGTGGAGAGGGGAAGCGGCCTTGGTGAGTAATCACAGGATGACACAAAATGACACCACATGGAAATTTGCTTCCTGTGTCTCTGCTTAAGCCAACTCTTGGAAACACGTGCTTTTTTAAGCCTGACAACTGCACTGCGCAGCCGTCTGAGGCAGTTGCCATGTCAGGAACACCGTCAAGGAGAGAGGATAATAAATAAGTATCAATGTTTGAAGCCATTCAACACGACAATCCAAGAGCCAGTTGGTTTGATGGTTGGTGAATCAAAACGAGGACCTAAGCTAGGAGAAAAGCTGAGGCTGAGCCTTGGATTAGGAGGACAGCTGGGAATCCACTCCAGGCAGCCATCAAGAACACCTAGAATAAAATCATTCCAAAGAAGAGATTCAAGAGCTAATTTCCAATGACAGAAATAGTCTCATGTGGAAGAAGGATTAGACATTAGGCGAATATTTTACTTGCTCCACTGAAGTAGAAGTTACAAGGAGATCGGTTTTGACTCAAAATAGCAACACTTGCTAACAATTAAAATAACGATAATTTTAAGGGCCTATTGGACACCAGAGACTGAGTGGGGTGACACTTTACAAGTGTCATCTAATTTAATCCTCACAAGAGTTGTGTAAGGCACATATTCAGTGAACTGCCTTATAAGATGAGAGCTATTCGACCTTAGAAGGATTTTCCAGAAATAGGAAAATGACCACCTCTTATCCTTATGGTCATATGGTTATTACATTTGGGTCATTTTCCAGCTTAACATTCTTTAGTAGCTTCCTGTCTTTGCAAGGTCCAGAGTGACAGAACCTGTACTTACCTCCCTCTGTTCTTCTAGAGCCCTTCCTTTTGCAATATAGACCTTCTCTATTTCTGCTTCAAAGACTTTGTATTTACAGTTCCCTCTATTTTCTACATCTTCCAAACACCCTTCCCTTAAATAACTCTTGGTCACCCTTTGGGTCTGAGTTTTAAATGCATTTCTTCAGAGATGCATTTGCCGCCCCATGGGGCCAGGTTGAACACTCCACGTGTAGCGTAGGCTCCAGGTGGGACTGTGGAAATGGCACCAGGTATTTTAATCCTAGAGAATTTAATAAAGGGAGAAGGTCATACATGTGTTGCAGGATTAAAAGTGCAAATAGAGACACTGAGGAAATTCAGGGATAATAATGGCAGGAAGAAGCTGCCAATCCCAGGACTAGAAACCGAAGGAAAGAGGTGAAGTTTCCAGTACATAGGAGCTTAGAGCTACTGCTGGTACGTCTTGAAGAGGCAGTTCAGGGCAGGTACTGGGGGTGGGAGCCAGCTGTTGCTGCAGAGCTGCCGTGAAGTTGGCAAGAACAAGAGAAGGCAAGAAGTGAGTCCCTTCTCCCCTCCTTCTGCCTTCTTGCTCCTCCTGGTGCCTCCTAATAGCAGAACCTAACAAAAAGACGGTTTGCCAGGGCGTCTGGAAAATGTAGTTGGCGGAGTCTCAGCTCCAGCATCATAGATCAGAGCAGAGCAGGACAGATGTGGAGCTGAGCGGCAATAGGTAAATTACCCAAGCCTTCCGGTTATATTTAGGCAGAGCTCCATATGTTTAACGCATAATGCTAATTACGATCATAATTGTATTTCTGTGATTGCTGAGTACTTGTCTCCTCCCACTCGGCTGTAAGCTCACTGAGGACAAAGCCACCTTTATTTGGTTCACTGCTGTGTTCCCCCCACACACAAAACACATCTGGAACACGGGAAATGCTCAGTAATTGTTCACTGAAATTAATTAATGAAAGAAAGGTGTCTGAGGGCAGGGTTTCTAGAAACAGAACCGAATGTGGGGATTCTTAAGCAATGGATAAAAGGATTTTCCAAAGAAAAGGGGTGAGAGAAGCAGGCCAGGTGAGGAAAAGCTCTGAGGAAGCATGTGGGCTCTGGGAGGGGACTGGTCTTTGGACTTCCTGCCTCCTTGGGACCCCCTGTTCCTCACTGGCTGCAAGTGGCTGGGACCAGGGAACAGTGGGGTGCAACCTCCCAGGGAAGATGACTTCTGAGGGCTGAGGGCAATTCTCCAGAGGAAGGGGCGGCCGTGAGCATTAGTAGGGGACACACGCAGCATCCAGGCATGGCTGCACCCACCTGCGAAGGAGGCCAGCGTGGGCACCGACAGCACCCTCTGTGGGCAGTCACAACAGGACCCTTCTGGCGTCTCTTCCATTGGTGGGGTCTGTCGCCTTGGGATTTTTATAGGAAACCAGTCTAAGAAGGGGTGGATTTCTTTCATCTTGTTGGGATTTTTTTTATCAGACATAAGCTGAAATGTTAATAGTCTGCACCTCTGGGCGGTCCGTGCCTTGGCGTCTCTTCCCAAGCCTAGAGTGACTGCTGGCCTGGCCTTGGCAGCCCAGGGCCCCAAACAGCAGAGTCCACCCTCCAGCCTCTCTCTTCCATGGCAGAAAGACGGGCTCTTGCTCTTTCCCTCCCTGCCCCGCAGGTGCCCCTCGCAACAGTGGCCTGGCAGCCTCCACCGAAGAATGTCACTCTGGCCTGAGTCCCGGCCCCAGACAAAAGCCCCTTTGGAGCTAAGCCCACATCCTCTGGCTGACAGGACCCTGCCCACCTCCCCCGCCACCAACTAGGGAGGGCAGCTAAATTCATCCCCCATGAATTGATGGCTTCCATGGAGCAAGGCCACCTCCCTGTTCAGGAAGTAAAATGAGTCCGAGCCCTTGATCCCTGTCCTTGGCTCCAGGACAAATATCTGACTGTCCTCACACAGAGGAGGGAAGGGAGATGAGACACCCCATCGCCCAGAGACCAGAGGCAGGGAGGCCATAGACGTGTGTGCACCAGGAGCTGGGAGGAGGCAGCCCAGTGCCAAAAACAGAAGACAAAGCCCTGAGCCCCAGACAAAGCTTCACACCCAACTCTGCTCTCACCAGGGCTTGGAATCACACTGACTCGAGACTGAATTCCTGGCTCTGCTATTTACTAACCGTGCACCTATAGGCAAATCATTCTCTGAACCTCAGTTTTCTCAACTTTTAAATAAGAATAGTATTTACTCCATGATTATGTGTTTTGAGGGGTAAATGTGACAGCATAAGGTCTTAGTATAATGGCTAGCACTTTTTCAGCAAGCCAACCTTCTAATGCCGTCCTGTTCCCTTGGGGAGATCCGGCATTGAACCTGCTTGGAATCCGCTTGTTCCCGCACATTCTCCTAATCCTAGATCACTCATGCTGCTCATGCTTACCCTTCCTCCTCAGGCCAAGTCTCACTCTCTTCATAATTCTAACTATTCTTTTTGAGGCTCTGCATGGCGTGCTTCTGGAAGGCCGTCAGCTGTGATCCCACCTGAACCAACAACTAGAATTCGATCCACTGCCCATCAGACATGGGCACTGAGAGTCCTGGCGCGGTGTTGGAGGAGCTGTTTGCTGATTGCAGGGCTCCAGAAGGGGAGACCTATCGTTATGGGATTTTGTTGGTATGTTGCCTTCCAGACTGTTGTGACCCAGTATGCCCCAATTCTACTTGCTTCATTTCCTGGGAAATGAGAGACGTTTGTGGTGGACGTAGCCTTAAAGATCAGCCCTGTCAGTTTATGGATAACAAGATGGACACGCAAAGAGATGAAATGCCTTCAAAACTACAGTGCCACCCAGGCAAGGAGGCAGCTGCCTGGACAGACCCACGAAGAGAGAAGGCAGCTTCCCCTTCCTACCCGCACCAATTTCCCTGCTCCTCACTGTGCTGTCACCTATGCCCTCTGTACTGGATTGTCCCCTGACAAGTCTTATCCACCTGGCCCCTTGGCATGTGACCTCATCTTCATATGGGACCTGTGCAGATGTAATCAAGTTAAGATGAGGTCATACTGGACTGAGAAGGACCCTAATCCAGTGACCGGCATCTTTATGAGAAGAAGAACTATAGACGCAAACACAAGGGGGAAGACGGCCGAGTGAAGACAGAGGCAGCAATTAGAGTTACACTGCCACAAACCAAGGAGTGCCAAAAATTGACAGCAACCACCAGAAGCTAAGAAGTGGCTAGGAAGGATTCTTCCCTGGAGCCTTCAGAGAGCACGGCCCTGCCAACACCTTGATTTCAGACTTCCAGCCTTCAGAAATGTGAAAGAATAAGTCTCTGCTGTTTTAAGCCACCCAGTTTGTGGTATTTTGCTATAACAGCCACAGGAAATGAATACATCCCTCTCTCAGTGAAGAAAGAATAGAATCTAAAAGACACGCTAATTTACACAAATGTGCTAGGATCTGGAGCCCACAGCTTCTGTAAGATTTGCATTTTAAAAGAGATGATTTCCGCTAAAGGCAATGAAGTTGAAGGAGGACTAGGAATCCTCACAAATGCGTGTCTAGGGGCAGCTCTGCAGCTTACCTCTACAAAGAATGTACCATTACCTGCCTTTGAGAGATGCAAAAGCCAGGGCTCACAGAGGTGAGTGAGTGTGCCTCTGTTGCATGGGGCAGCCAGCGTGGGCTCTGGCCTCACAGTCAGCCTGTGCTCAGATTCTGGCTCCTCCACTTCATAATTGGCCATATGACCTCAGGCAAGTCATTTAACCTCTCTGTGCCTCCGTTGCCTAATCTGTAAAATGAAGATGATAACAATAGAATCTATCTCTAATAATTGGTAATTTCACAAGCATATTCTTGCAAAATGCTTAGAACTGGGTCTGGCACCCCGTAAAAACCCAACTGTCTTAGTCTTGTCACCAGTGCCCAAGACCACGTGGTTGTAAGTGACAGAGGTGGCATCTGAGTACAGGTCCATGGGGCTCCTCCACTGAATGTTTTGGTCCGGGATTCTATACTGGAGAGAGGTCTGTGAAGCTCTAAGTCCCAGCTTCATCCACAGACTTCCTTTTACCAAACAGACTGAAGAGTGTTGTGGGAATGTTCTTAGACTTGAGGGGGATACCCTCCACCCGATCAAACGCTACATACTGGTTGGTGACAAAGCCCCCAATTGGGGCATTTCTTTGGGGGCTCATGGAGAATAAAAGGATGCTCAAGCTTAAGCTGAAGCTCTTCATACAGGTCTCAGACAGTGAGGGGTGTGTGCGTGCATGCACACACGTGTGCACAGAGGACGAAGAATCACCTTCCTTGAGAAGAGTCAGCCAAGGGACAGTGTTGCAACAACTGCAGTAACTGCAGATCTCCTGCAGGTATCTGCCTCTTGCAACCTTAAGGAGCCCAACTAACCTCATTATGGGAGGCCAACTAACCTCAGGCTTTGGAACACAAAGGCCTGAGTTTCAGTCCCTACTCTGTCACTTTCTGGCTGTGGGAGCATGGGTGAGGCCTAACTGCTCTGAGCCTCCGTCTCTGTAAAATGGGAATGATCCTTGGCCCTATGTCGTGGGTATGGTGAAGAGTCAGGAGAGCATCCAGCCTATAGGAAGTATCTGGATTCAATAAATTGATGCTGCTCAGATAATAGTGATGACTAGCATGAAGGTGATGTCCACCCAGAGAGTAAAATGGTTTCCCCCAACAACCACCAACTGACTGGGCTGGAAGAGGAAATCGGATTTACAGACTTCCATCCTTTAAGTCCCCTTGTTAATTTCTGGTTCTAATGGATGTTGGCAAAGCCCTTCATTTCATTTCTCCCTGGGAAATGTTATTAAAATTCTGCCTGGTAGAACTTCCCAATCAATACATAAAGACCTCCTTCGAGAAGGTTGATCCTAAAACCAGCATCTCCAGTAAACACGGCCTTGTTGTTTGAGATGCTAACAATTACTGCGGCTCTTTGTTCAGTGTCTTTTGGCTGACTTTCAGTTCATGAGGAAGTGTCTGTATTGAAGCCAATTTGAATTGATTTTGCAAGTAAAATTTCAGGGGACAATGTGCCAGGTGTCTCAGAGAGCCGGAGTCTGGCGGATTCTCTGTCATCTGCTCACAAGAACCCTAACTGTGGTGAGCCACAGTTTTCAAAGCACTATATTTTCATATTTAGTATTTTACCCCAGCTTCGCAATAACACTGTGAGACCAATATTGCTTTACCCACTTTGCAATCTTCCTATTTAACAGATGAGAGAAACAGTAAGAGCTTAAGTGATGTGCCTAAGGCTATACATGCAGCACCTAGCTGGTCTGGGAGTTTGACCCAGGATTTTAAGAAGCATTATTTCACAACCAAGACCACAAAAATACGAAGAATGATTAGAGGCTATTATGAACAACTATGTGCCAACAAATTGGAAAAACCTAGAAGAAATGGGGAAATTCTTGGACACACACTACCTACCAAGACCGAACCTGACGAAATAAAAAACCTCAATAAACCAATAATGAATAATGAGATTGAAGCCGTAACAAAAAGTCTCATTGAACTCAAATTCTCAAAAATAATCGACACAGTTGCTTATTCTCTTCCTCTAACACTTTCTTCTTGGGCTTCTAGAACAACAGCTTTTGAGTTTTTCCTTCACCGAACACCAGGCTCCTTCTCAGTCTCCTCTACTGAGACCTTTGCTTTGCTTTTATCAATTTGTAAATGTTGAAAAATGCTGGGCTTGGTCTTGGGCTCCCTCCTCTTGTCCAGCCACACTCTCTAGATTCTTGTCTGAACCAAACTCTTATCTCCAGACTTTTTCTCTATGGCTCCAATCCCTCCCCTGAGTTCAGCCTCCTGTATCCCTTTAGCTTGTCGATGTCTCCACCAGGATGTCTGATAATCATCTTAAAGTTCATCACAATGTTAGCATACTTAAAACTCTTTCTTTTCTCTCCTAAACTGTCCTTCCATTCTTCCCCCATCTCGGTTAGTGACACCATCACTTCCTCAGTAACTCAGATCATACATAGTCATCCTTGATCCCTGTTTCCACATAAAGCACACCCAACCTGACCATAAACCCTGGTAGTACAATTTCCAAATTTTGTATTGAATCCACTCACTTTTCTCTGTCTCCACTGCTGCCACTCTGGTCCAAGCCATTGTTATCTCTCTGAGACCAAAGAAATAGCTTTCTAGCTCATGCCACTATTCTTACTCCCTAACAATCCATGGAGCAGCCATATGGATCTTTTAAAAGTGGTAAATTAGATGTAGATTAGATTACTCTGTTTAAAACCCTCCACTGGCTCTCCCTGGCTTTCACAATGAAATCCAAATTCCTTAGCATAGCCTACCAGGTTTTTCACATCTCACTCGCCTCTTTCTCTCTGACCTCATCATCCACAACACTCACCCTGGTTCCCTTACTACCCTCCAGTCAAGCCGCCTCAGGGCCCTTGCACGTGCTCCCCACTCTGCTTGAGGTACTTTCCCCCACAACTTTGCAGGACTGGATTCTTATCATTCTTTCAGGTCTCAACTCGAATATCACCCTCGTAGCAAGGTCTTCCACAAGTCACTTTACTTCCTTTGATTTATCACTATCCATGATCATATTCTTTCTCTCTCTCTTCCCCACTAGAATGTGAGCTCTATGCACATTCTGGCCAGAATACATACTAGAAGTAGAGCCCCACACCCAGGGTATGGTACCCAGGTTCCCTGCATTTATGGAGAAGGCAAACAACACAACATATATATATTTAGGGACTTGTTAATTGACCTGAAGGACAAGAACTGGGTTCTAAGAGGAAGAAGATCAGAGGGCATTTATTTTATATTGGGTAATCAACAAGGGCCTCCTGAAAGAGGGATGATAAATGAGACCCAAAGAATAGGAATGAACATCCATGAAAAGTAGGGCAGAAGCATTTTAGGAGGAGGGAACAGAGCATGCTAAGGATGTATACAGATAGAAGGTAAAGAAGATAGAGATGTATATATTTCTTTCTGTTGCTTTAAAAAAATTTAAATTTAAAAAATATTAAATTGACAATAATTGTACACATTTATGGGTTATATAGTGATGTTGCAATACATATAAAATATAGTGATCAGATCAGGATAATTAGTATATCCATCATCTCAAACATTTATTTTTTCTTTATGTTTAGAACATTCAATATCCTCCTTCTAGCTATTTGAAACTATCTATTATTGTTAATTATAGTCATCTTGCAGTGCTATAGAATACTAGGACTCATTCCTCCTGTATAGCTGTAATTTTGAATCCTTAACAAATCTCTCCCCATGCCCCCTCTTTTCTTCCCCTTTCCAGTTTCTATTATCCTCTTTTTACTTATTATCTACTTTTTACTTCTATGAGATCAACTTTTTTTAGCTTCCACATATGAGTAATATCTTATGGTTTTTTTGAGAGATTTGGGTTTATTTATTTATTATTTTTGAGATAGGGTCCTGCTATGTTGCCCAGCCTGGACTCAAACTCTTGAGCTCAAGAGATCCTCAGCCTCAGCTTCCCAAGTAGCTGGGACTATAGGTGTGTGCCACCACTCCTAGATGCTTTAAAAAAAACACAAAAAATAGATTTATAGAGTTTTATAACTTTATTTTAACTTAATATATCATAAGCATCTTTCCATGTCATTAAATCACTTTCAGGTTTTGTTTTGTTTTGTTTGCTTTTGTGAACAATGATAAATTGAACACCTTGTCTTAAGAGATACCTGCATCCACTGAAATAGTTATAATAAAAAAGACAATATCAAATATTGGTGATGATATAGAGCAACTGGAACACACATACTGGTGGTGAAAGTATAAATTGATGCAACTACTTTGAAAAACTCTTTGGCAGTGTCTACTACACCTGAACATACACTTATCCCATGATTCAATAGTTCTACTCTTAGGTATATACTCAACAGAGGTGTATATACATACGTCTATCAAAAGACATGTACACAAATATTAATAGCAGTACAGTTTATAGTAGCAAGAAGCAAAACAGAAACAACCCAAATATCTATCAACAGTAGAGTAATTGTGGAATAGTCATACAATGGAATCTATACAGCAGTTAGAATTAAATGAACTATAGCTACACATAACATGGATGAGTTCATAAATACAATATTGAGTGAAAGAAACCAGCCACAAAAAAGTAGACTCTGTATTATTCCATGTGTATAAAGTTTGAAAGTAGACAAACCACATGGACGGCCTTGAAGGTGGGGATCAAGGAAGGGGACAAGAAGAAGGCTTCTGTAGGAAAGGTAATGTTCTGATTCTTGGTCTGGTTGCTGACTATACGGCTGTGCTGCTTTGTGACAATTCATGGAGCCGAACACCTATGATTTTGCACTTCCCTTTATTATGTCAGACTTCAATAAGAAGTTTTAAAATATTCATGATCATGACATCTGGAAAATTCCTACGTAGGAATTTTCTCTGTTAAAGCAAAGACTAAGTTTTTGGTAAACACTACTGTTTTAGATTGAATAGTGTTCCCCTAAAAGAGATGTTAAAGTCCTAATGCCCAGCACCGATAAATATAATCTTATTTGGAAATATGGTCTTTGGCAGATGTAATCAAGTTAAAATAGGTCATACTGAATTAGGATGGGCCCTAAATCCAATGACTAGTGTCCTCCTATGTAGAGGGAGGCTTGGAGACACACAAAGACGCAGGGAGGAAGGCCATGTGACACAGGGGCAGAGACATTAGAGTGACGCAACTCCAAGCCAAGGGTGCCGCCGATTGCTCACAAACACCGAGAAGCTAGGAGACTGTCCCTCAGCACCTCCAGAAGGAACTAACCCTGCCAACACCTTGATGTCTGACTTCTGGCCTCCTGAACCATGAGACAATACATTTTTGTTGTTTTAAGTCACCTAGATTGTGGTAATTTGTTATGGCAGCCCTAGGAAACTAATATAATTGCCGGATTCCAAGAAGGATTATGTTTTGATCCCCGTTCAGCTTCTTGGTGGAAGGTAGAGAATGTTCCCAAGTGGTGGTTGTAATCGCTTTGATGACCCTCTTGTTTTCAGCCAAGCCCAGGTCAACTCCCAGACTTTCCACTGCAAATGACTCAATCGATCAGTCCCCTGAGCAGGTAAGTCGTGTCCAGGACCTGGGGGCAGAAGAGGGGGAAGAGATAGAGGGGAGGAAAAGGTGAGCAGAGGGAAGCAATGTGGCATGATTGTCATATATCACCAGTCCCAATTCTTCTCAGCTATTCATGTTTTGCAAAGATATTTCTACCTTTTCTGTTTAAATCCTTTCTTTTTGCATAAACAACTTCCTAATTGTTACTTTATAACAATTAGAAAATACAGGAAAGCAAATAAAATAAATAAAAAACAACTCACAGTCCACACCCAAAGACAACTACCATTCACATCTTGGTGTATTGCCTGCCAGGTATTTCTCTTTGAGTGTACATGTATTTTCTTTTCTTACGGGAAAAATATCATCCCTTCTTAATGGCCTACATTCTTCTCTTCCTCCTTCTTGATAAATAGAGACTTTTAAAAACACTCCTGAGACCTGTTCTACTGCCCACACACACATTTCTGCTTTTGTTTTTCATGGAACAGTCCTTGCCCTGGGCCCCTTCCTTTGGTCCACCCATTCTTTCACACAAGGAGTCAATTCTCTCTCCAGCCGGGAGCTCAGATGGGAAGATCTGGATTACAACACAAACAGCACAGGGGGAAAGGGTGTTTTCCAAAGACTTCTTTAGCATGGTTGCTACTTTTGTAGCAAATATCAGATTTGCTTTCTCTCTTAGATCTCAGAGTTGAAAGTGGAGTTAATTCCACTCCTCCCTGCAAGATGCGATTGTCCTCAACATTAGTGCAAACAACTTCTTGTGTTAGTATCTTCCTTTACATTCCACGTCCTCACTCCCTTTCTGCCCTCCCCTGTTAACATCCATCCTAATGTGTTTGATTTATGTCCTGCGATATTGTGCTGGACAGCTTCCATTTGCATCCCTAGATCTGCTCTCTGTTTCTCTCAGCCCAGCTCTGGGTCCCTAGAGGCTCCTCTGTGGGTGGACTTCGGTGGGCTCGCTGGCTCTTCTCGTGGGGTTTGGCCAATGGAAGTCACTGCCAGGAAATCCAGAAGGTGGCAGGAAAGGGAAGCGCAGTATTTATACCCCTCGCACCCTTGCTGCAGGGGAGGAAGGTCCTCCGCTGGGGAGAGGTGATGACTGCCTCCCTACAGCTCCTTTGAGGTGGCTCTTCCCAGGTGGTTCTGTCAACTGAGTATGCTCCTTTCAGGTCTGGGGCACGGCTAGGTCACATGGTTGCTCCTAGCTCCAGGGCATCTCTCCATCACTGGATGCACTTCTTAACCTGCTCCCTTTGTAAATAGTTCTTTTATGAATCTTCCAAGTATGTAATGTGTATGCACCCATAGTTTTCCTGCCTGGACCATGATAGATACAAATACAGATGTGCAGTAATGCATACCACAAAAACACTGTTACAGGAAATAAACAAGAAACAGGATGAAATCTGGAGGATAGTAGTATTCTATTCATTAAATGCGTGCATACACACACATACGCACAAAAGAACATTCCATATTTTACGAGGATACGTGCATACAGTCATGAATTGCTTAACAAAGAGGATACATTCTAAGAAATGTGTCATTAGGTGATTTCATCGTTGTGTGAACATCATTGAGTGTACTTACACAAACCTAGATGCTATAGTCTATTGCGCACCTAGGCTATGTGCTATAGCCTATTGCTCCAGGGCTCCAAACCTGTACAGCATGTTACTATACTGCAGGCATTTGTAACACAGTGGTAAGTATTTGTGTATCTAAAGATAGAAAAAGTACAGCTATATATATATACACACACATATATATATAAAAGATTGAAAAATGGTACATCTATATAGGGCACTTACCATGTATGGAGCTTGCAGGACTGGAAGTTGCTCTGGGTGAGTCAGTGAGTGGCGAGTGAATGTGAAAGCTGAGGATATTACTGTGCACTACTGTAGACCTTAGAAACACTGTACACTTAGGCTATACTAAGTTTATTTTTAGAAATTTTCTTTCTTCAATAGTAAACTTATCTTACTATAACCTTTTTACTTTATAAACTTTTAACTTTTTTAACTCTTTGACTTTTTGTAATAATACTTAGCTTAAAACAAACACATTGTACAGCTGTACAAAGATATTATCTTTTTTTATAGCTTTATTCTGCAAGTTTTTTCTATTTTTAATTTTTTTTTTTTTTTACTTTTTAAACTTTTTTTTTTGTTAAAAATGAAGACACAAACACACACATTAGCCTAGACCCACACAGGGTCAGGATCATCAATATCACTGTCTTCCATCTCCACATCTTGTCCCACTGGAAGGTCTTTAAGGGCAATAGCACACATGGAGCTGTCATCTCCTGTGATAACAATGCCTTCTTCTGGACACCTCCTGAAGGCCCTGCCTGAGGGCCTGTTTTAACTTATTTTTTATATATAAGTAGAAGGAATACACTCTAAAATAACAATAAAAAATATAGGGTAGTAAATACATAAGCCAGTAACCGTTATTATTATTATCAAGTATTATGCGCATAATTGTATGCACTAGGCTTTCACATGACTGGCAGCACAGCAGGGTTGTTTACACCAGCATCACCACACACCACATCAGGACTGCTACGATGGCACTAGGTGGTAGGAATTTTTCAGCTCCATTGTAATCTTATAGGACCACCATCCTACACGTGGTCTGTAGTTGACCGAAAAGTCTTTATGTGGTGTGTGACTGTTCTCCAGGTTGCTGCTTCTGACCACGCACACCACTGTGCACTATGCATCCTTCCCGCTACTTCTCCAGCCTCCAGGGAGGAGCTGCCTCCAGCTTTCTGCTATCACATACAATACCACAATAAATCGGAATTTCTATAAGCTTTTTAACCCAAAGTTTTTTAGTTCTTTTTCCTGGTCTCAGTTTGAAATTTATGCCAAGCACAGAAATTTTATGAGTAAAGCATCTTGCATATGGGTACCTCAAGTATATGTTCCTAAGTTAAACACAGTGACCCTAAATTCATTAAAGTTCTTTTTATAATGCATCTTTCCTGACTTTTCTACCACAATCATAAATTGCGTAATAAGATAAATGACAAGACATCTGTACTCGAATGTTTATAGCAGCACAATTCACAATTGTGAAGATGTGGAAACAACTCAAGTGCCCATCAATACATGAGTGGATTAATAAAATGTGGTATATCTATACCATGGAATACTACTCAACCATAAAAAACAATGGTGAACTAGCACCTCTTGTATTATCCTGGGTGGAGCCAGAGCCCATCCTTTGAAGTGAAGTATTTACGAGAATGGAAAAACGAGCACCACATGTACTCGCCATCAAATTTGTACTAACTCGGGGGTCCTCAAACTTTTTAAACAGGGGGCCAGTTCACTGTCCCTCAGACCGTTGGAGGGCCGGACTATAGTTTAAAAAAAAACTATGAACAAATTCCTATGCGCACTGCACATATCTTATTTTGAAGTAAAAAAACAAACGGGCAAAAACACCTGCATGTGGCTCATGGGCCATAGTTTGAGGACGCCTGTCTAACTGATCAACACTTAGGTGCTCACATGGAAGTAATATTCATCAGGTGCTGGGTGGGTGGGAGGTAGTGGTGGGGATGGGTAAACTCACAGCTACTGAGTGCAGAACACACTGTATGGGGGGTGGGCACGCTTGTAGCTCTGGCTTGGGCAAGGCAAAGTCACACTATATGCAATCAAAATGTTTGTACCCCCATAATATTCCAAAATTTAAAAAAAATTTTTAAAAAGACAAGGCAAAGAAAATGACAAGAATCACAGTGGCTACCATTTACTGAGCTCATCATATGAGCTATTTTCTCTCCTAAGCCTGGGATGAGCTTTAGCTCGTTCAACAGTATATGGAGCCAGATTGGACTGGCTTGCAAGAGCTGATTAATAAATTTTCAATAATTTTGCACGCCAGTCACTAAGCAGCACTTATTAAAAATTAAATTATGTATACTCTCCATTAAATAAATTATATTAAAAACAAATGTAATAAAAACTCATCAGCTCCTAATTATTTTACTACCCTTAAATGTTATCTAGGCTCAGACAATGTCTGTTGCATCTCTATGGCGCAAATATGACATAAGGGTTCATATCTCTTTCCAATTCCATGTTCAGTGATGTTACCTTGGTACCTAGAAATTGGCCCTAGTGGGAATATTTGTACATGGAAATTAGCAAACCCTGCAAATCAAGAGTCTTCTGTACCCAGAGCTGGTAGTTAAACATTGACCAGCACACCACTGCACTTAATCCTCACACCATCCCTGTGAGATTGGTGCCTTTCCATTCTACAGATGAAAAAGTGAGGTATCTGGTACGGACATCCAAGTAGAGATGTCCAAAGGACTGTTGCGTGTATTCATCTGATAGTCAGGGACTATTATAAGAGTTGAAAAGTAGTCATTGGATTTGATAATTATGCGGTTATTAGTGGCTTTTGACAGGATAGCCTCAGGGATGCAACGAAGGCAGAGAAACCAGATTATAGTAGGTTCGGGAATGAAGGGGGTGTGGAGGCTGAAGCACAAATGGAGAATACAGACTAAGATTCAGGATGGTTGGGTGACTCAGGACAGAGGAGGCTAAGAGCTAGAGGAATTCACACAGGATCAAGTTTTCTCCCCCTTTCTTTATTGAGACAAAACTTACATGACATAAAGTTGACCATTTTAAAGTACACAATTCAGTGGCATTTATTAATATTTAGTACATGCACAATGTTGTGCGATCACCAACTCTTTCTAGTTCTAAAACATTTTCATCATCTCCCCCAAAATAACTCCCATACCCATTAAGCACTCAGTCTCCATTCCCCCCTGCTCCAGGCCCTGGTAGCCAACGATTTTCTTTCTGTTTCCACAGATTTACCTATTTCAGCATCTAGGACAGGGCCTGGCACATATATACTCCATAAAAATTAGTTGAGCTGAACAGAGACCAAATATCAGTCACCTCCGTATCCTTGCAGATGACCCTAGCTCAATCTCCACAACTTAACAAGTGCATCAGATAGTTGTTAGTGTTGCCTCAACCCATTCAGGACAAGAATCGGGTTTAAACACTTTGCATCCTCCACAGCAGATGGCATAGCACCTTGTACATAGCAGGCACCCAACAAATGTTATTAAAGGATATAGGAATTATTTTGCCTCTCTCAAAATCATGTATTTCTTTAGGTGAGCTTAATTTTTAAGCACTTTTTCTTCTGATTTTATTTATTTATTTATTTATTTAGAGACAGAGTCTCATTCTGTTGCCTGGGCTAGAGTGCCGTGGCGTCAGCTTAGCTCACAGCAACCTCAAACTCCTGGGCTCAAGCGATCATCCTGCCTCAGCCTCCTGAGTAGCTGGGACTACAGGCATGTGCCACCACGCCCGGCTAATTTTTTTCTATATATTTTTAGTTGTCCAGCCAATTTCTATTTTTAGTAGAGACGGGGTCTCGCTCTTGCTCAGGCTGGTTTCGAACTCCTGAGCTGAAATGATCCGCCCACCTCGGTCTCCCAGAGTGCTAGGATTACAGGCGTGAGCCACCGCTCCCGGCCTCTTCTGATTTTAAAATTAGAACATTCTCAATGTAGAAAATTTGTTTTTAAAAATCCTCAAAATTCTTAAGAACAAGGTAAAAATCACTTACAATCCCTGCACCCACATAAACGTTGCAATGGATTTCCTATCTGTCTTTTGATGTACGAGATCTTGGGGCATATAGAGGTGGTGTGCAGGTGCACACATGTGTGTATTTAAATCTCACTGTTGCATAGTCCTCCTGCTAGTTAATCAACCATTAGAATGCCTGCTTTGGCTAGATCTCACTTTTCTACAAACCATAGAGGTCAGCAGGGAAGCCACCTTGATTTCTGAAAATTAACCCTCTACCACCTCTGTGTTCTCACATTAACAGGAAAGCAAGCAGAGTATTTCATATACTCATTAGAGATCCTACATTTAAGAACAAGAAGGAGCTGAGAATCTACTATAAGAAGCTTCCAGCAAAGGGGACACGTATCTTGCTTCTTGGAAAAGGAAGTTTACTTTTCTGGAGCAAGGCTTAATTAAGGAAGTGTCCCAACAAGGCACTTGCTGATGACTTTTCCAGGTCAACACGGCTAGGAAAAGTCCTGGGGGTTGTGGGAAACAACATCAGCTGCGGGTGAGGGCAGCGTGCAGTGCAGGAGCTGCCTAAGAGAGGACATAGAAGAGACAGAATTGTCACTAGAACTACAAGAAGTTTATTTTTGGTGCAAATTAACAGTTCCTATTTGTTAAACACTTGACGTTGAACATGTTGAGATTATTAGAGCAGGTTTCTAAATGATACCCACTGCTGTAACCACATCAGACCAATCTGATTCAACTTTGATATAAGTTGTGAGCTGGTTTTCAGGTGCTAGGGCCCCCAGATTGAAGGTTACATAACCTGAGCGAGTCCAGATGAACCAAGTGTGTAACCAAAGGCAGAACCTAAGTGCTTAAACCAAGGAGGAGCAGGGACTGAATTAAGAAGCCGACACAGCATGGCAGGGTCCAGGATCCAATTAGGCAAGCCCTGACATCACCCCACGGTAGGATCCAGTTAAATCACACCTCTTGGCATCACCCCATCAAAAGATATAATCAGATATACACACCTAATGGGTGCGGTGCGCACCGTCTGAGGGATGGACACGCTTGAAGCTCTGACTCAGGTGGGGCAAGGGCTATATGCATAACCTAAACATTTGTACCCCGTAATATGCTGAAATTAAAAAAAAGATACCGGCCGGGCGCGGTGGCTCAAGCCTATAATCCTAGCTCTTTGGGAGCCGAGGTGGGCAGATCGTTTGAGCTCAGGAGTTCGAGACCAGCCTGAGCAAGAGCGAGACCCTGTCTCTACTATAAACAGAAAGAAATTAATTGGCCAACTAAAATATATATAGAAAAAATTAGCCGGGCATGGTGGCACATGCCTGTAGTCCCAGCTACTTGGGAGGCTGAGGCAGCAGGATTGCTTGAGCCCAGGAGTTTGAGGTTGCTGTGAGCTAGGCTGACACCAGGGCACTCACTCTAGCCTGGGCAATAAAGTGAAACTCTGTCTCAAAAAAAAAAAAAAAAAAAAAAGATACCCCCATAATATGCTGAAATTTAAAAAAAAAAAAAAAAGAGAGATATAATCAGATTACACCTCGTTATCCTTTGACTATAAAACCTGCTCCAACCCCCAGCTCAGGGAGACAGATTCAAACCTGACTCCCATCTCTTCGTTTGCCTGCCTGGCAATAAAACTTTCTCACTGCAAAAACACTGTGCATCAGTGTTTGGCTTTCCATTGCACGCAGGCAAACGGACCCAGCTTAGTAAGCTAACAAAATTGGGTCCCACTCAAACAAACCCAGTTCAGTTGGGTGACACCACCACCTTCATGTATCCCCCACCCAGTTCTGAACCATATATTAATAAAATAATAGAGGAGTGTGACAAGTGGAGATCAAAACTGCAGAACCAGTATTGGAGAGCCCAGGTTGGATTTCTGGCAACATTGGGCTTCCTTTCACCACTGACCACATCGGCCTGACCCAACATCTGGTCCCAAGCAGTGGTGGGAAAACGCTGGCCTCTCTCTATAGTGAGCCTCTGCAGAAGAGCTTAAGGTATGGAAGAGCAAGGCAGAGTGTGTGCTTCTGGTGGTAGATCCCAAAGGAAAAGTGAGTAGGGGACAGGTGCACACATGCATATTTCCTACTCCCACATTTGCCAACGAGGTAATTCACTCTTGCTCCCCGGGGAAGCTTGAGCACAGGACCAGAAAGAAGCCAGGAGTGTCATATGCACTGATGTCCCTCCACACGGAAACACACAGCAAGGGGAAAGGAAGTTCCACATCAGAGGCACTGTGCTAGGAGATTTAAGAGTTTTATCTCTAAAATGCTTCAGAACAACCTATAAGGAGGATGTTATAATAATATCTGCCTTTTAAGATGAGAAAACTGAGAGAGTTAAGGGCACAATGCCATACAGCTAGCAAGTGGTGGAGCTAGGATCGGAACTCGGGTTTTCCTGAATCGATATCCCTTGCTGTTTCTGCCATGGTACACTGCCCTTTCCTTTACAAACGAAGCCATCCATTTCTGTGCAGCCCTCTCCTGTCCAAGCACCCTTGCTAACAAGGCAGGCAGTTAGGTCAGAATGTAGAGGCTGCAGCATGGTAAAAAATGATATTAAAAAAACTTGGTTAAAGAAATTCAGAATAGGGAGCAGATAGTTCTGGTCGGAGTGATCAAACAGGCAGGGGTCCTTATTTAAGTCAGATTTTGCAGGGCAAATGGCATTCCAGTGGACAATATGCTTTTTGCTTCTCATTATTCTGGTTTGTTGGATGACAAGAATCAGCCGAGACACCACGTGCTCTTTTCTCATGTGTGTTAATTTCTGGGTATTGTTTAAGTTTGGACCCACTATCGATTATCTGGGGCAGGTTTCTTAGCCCTTCTGTGTTTTAGTGTCTTAGAAGATCTGTAAAATGTGATTCTGGTATACACTAAATTAGAGAGAGTCTAGAAAAGTGCTTGGTTCATAGCCTGGCTCAACCTTTTTCCCTCTCTCCACTCTGATTTGGAGTCATTTTTGTTGCTGCTTTTAGAAAACCCACTACACGTTCATTTCTGGGGGCCTCTCTGACTTTGATGCTGCCTGACCTTGACGCTGTCAGCTGCCCGACACCCACCCCGGGCCACTTGGTTGAAGCCTTATCTCCAGTCCTCGCACAAACATGATCTCACCCCTCGCAAGGGCAGAGACAGGGTGCTGTCCTGAGCTGATTCTTCCAGGAGTGCCTGCTGCTCTGCACCACAAAGCTCATTTCTGTTTGGAAAAAGAGAGCTGGTGACAATGTGGAGTTAGGTCCCCGGAAGGGGACAGCCTTGGGTTCCCGCACTTTCCCAGACAGGACCACTTAGGGCTTCCAGTCCTGGGGTGCCCAATCCCTGGGCTGCCACCTCCCCCTCCCACCTCCTGCCCCACCTCGCCCTCGTCCATGCAAAAATTGTCTTCCACAAAACCGGTCCCTGATGCCAAAAATATTGGGGACTGCTGATCCAGTCCCTGGGTTGGGAAGTGAGGCATCTGCTATAAAAGTAGGGGTGGTATCTATGGAGGCTTTGTCCTTATTTGAGGGTTTCATGGTGATCTTAGGAAATGTGGACTGGCTTGAATCAATCCAGGTTTCCAAATGGCTCTTGGATCTCCCAAAATGACTTCCAGAATGAATTTCACCTTCTTAGGTGGTTTGCTTCTTATACATAGGGATAGCTCTTCTCTCTTCTTTCCCTCCCACCTCCAACCCCTCCAGGCCATACTCACCTTGACAGCAGAGAGTTTGTTTCATTTTTAGACCTGCTTTCCACCTACCCACTCCCTGACCCCCCCACACACACACATAGAAACTAGCATTTTGCTTAATACATAAAAGGTATTTATTCAATATGTGATCAATGAATGAAGCTATAGTAAGCTTACATGGTCTGTCTGATATGATAAACTCAAGGAGTCTGGTGGCTTCAGAAGATAGAACGGGAGTCAGGAGGTCTTGTATCCTAGCCCAGCTCTGCCAATACATAATAATAATAATAATATAATGTAACAATACCTAACATATATTCATCACCTTCTACATTCCACGTACATGTAGAGTTCTTTCCAGCCATTTGTTACCTTGTTCAATCCTTACAACAATCCTTAAGATAATTATCATTATTCCACTCTACAGATGAAGAATCTGATGCTTAGAGAAGTTACTGCACTGGCCCAAGCTCCCCCTAGCTAATAAATTGGAGAAGCTGAGATTTGACCCATTTGGCTACCCAGGTACACAAGCTTTTCACCAGTGTGCTACCTTTCCTGTGTCTCCTTGTCTATGGGATAACTCCAGCCAAGTCACTTCTCCTCTCTGCACTTCACTGTCCTCATCTGTGAAATGGTGGCAGAGACCAGAGGACGAAATTACTCAGGTGCCTGTTAGAACTCTCTTCCATGAGATGAGTACTGATACCAAATGGTAATCCCTCCTGTTCGCTCAGCCTTTTACAGTCCATTAAGCCCGTGCTCATCCTTCTCATTAAGCAGATTGCCTTGGAAACAGCATTTGCCTACATAGCCAGACCAGCTCCCTTGAGTCACCACTCCAGGGAAATCCCAGCAGGAAGGGGCAGTTCCAGGAACAGGCTTACCTGTGCTCACTCTGAGGTCCTAGGAGGCACTGCCTGTCCTTCCAACTCAGGCTGCCTTCTCAGAGGCCTAGAAGGGTTCCCATTTAGAGTGGTTGGCCCAGTGAAGCCACCCACCTCCTTGTGCAATGCAGGGACTTGTTCTTTAGGAAACACCCAGACAGAAATGGGAGCCTGCACTTATCCAGCCCTGTGGGCTGGCAGGAAGGGCTTGTCATCCATCTCTGCTGTGTAGTGCACACATTCACTCATTCATTCATTCAACAAACGTGTGTGGCAGCATCCATGATGGGACTTCACTGTGCTGGGCACTTAGGATAAAAGATGGTGCTTTCTTCTCTTAAGGAGCTCATCATGGGGGAAGGGGTGGAGAGCCAGATGCACAAACCGATAAATCCAACACGACGCAGCACTTGTCAGCTGTGGGGCCCTAGAACCCTAGAACCCCACCCCCCTTTCCCTTAGCCCCACCTGATTTCCACAGGCAGAACAATTATTCGTCTCCCCCACTAAGTTGCAAACTGCTCACATGCAGGTGCTGTGGGTGATGCAAAGCATGTATTTAGCAAACATTAGTAAAAGTGAAAAACAAGTCGGTCAGGAAAGGTATTATTATCTTTGTCTTAATAATGCCTCTTAGGTTCTGAAAAATCCCAGAGGACTTTGTGAATAATCCTGGCAGGTTAAGCAACTTGCCCAGTCACACAGGGCCCCAGGCAGCCTCATTTCCTGATCTGAATCTGAGCAGTCGGACCGCAGATCTCCTGGGCATTTTTTCTAAAAAGTACTTATTTCGCAAATTCTAAATGCACATTTTTCAACATCTCAGGGAAGTGGGATGTATTTTTCTTTCTTTAATGGTGCATAAAATAATGGGGATGTATCTTACAACCAACGTGCCCTCAGATTTGATGAAATATATGATTAGCCATTATTGGAAAGAGAAGATACGAAAGTGCGCAAGTTCGCCCTCACTGGTAATCAAATGCAAATTAGAACCACAAAGGGGAGACCATTCTCCCCATTGCATTTGGCAAAGATCAAAAGATGAAAATTCAATGCAATTGGAAGTAAGGGGAAGGAAAATTGATGCTCTCATATAAAATTGATGAAGCAATGTGTTTATATCAACTTTTGGAGGGAAATTTGAAATTTTTTCACTTATGTCAAAAGCTCAAAAATAGGCTAGCCCTTTGACCTAAGTATTCCGTGTCTAGGAATTTATCCTAAGAACAAATTCCCAGTTGTGTTCAGAGATTTATCTATAAGCATATTCTCAGAAGCCTCGTTAATTAAGAGATAAACTGGAAGCAACCTACATCTGGCAGCTATTGATTAAATAAATGAAGGCAATTTCATACAATTGAACAATACAAAATAATGATAAATACTGTAAATAGTTATGATGAATTATAAATTATTTGTATGTATATGTGTGTGTACATGAAAAGCCATTGGCGATACTTTGCTTTATCAACAAAACTCGGCTTCATTCTGATTCCATTTTTGTTTGAAAACAATTCTGGATTGATAACCACCATAGTGTACAAAGCTTGAGGTTGATAAAATTATAAGTGTTCTTTTTTTTCACAGCTGAGTTTTAATAACTTTTAAAAATAGGTAACTCCAATGTTATTTTGTTCTTTTGAAAGTGTATTATTTTGAAATAATTTCTCACCTACAGAAATGTTGCAAGAATAGTACAAACAACTCTGTACACCCTTGGTCCAGACCCGCCAATTTTTAGCACATTGCTTTGTGTTATTTCTGTCAAGTACGCACACTCTCTCTTTGTATTTGTGCTTGCATAATTCTTTTTTATGAAACATTTGAGAGCAGGTTACATAGATCATGCCCTTACCCCTTAATACTTCAATATGCATTTCCTAAGAACAACAATACTCTCTTACCTAAGCATAGAACCATTAGCAAGTGCCGGAAATATATTGACACAATACTTTCATCTAAGCTACGGTCCTATTGCAATTTAATCAATTGTCCCCATTATGTCTATTACAGAAACTTATTTTTTTCCTTGGCCAGGATCCAGTTCAGGACAGTGCATTGCATTTAATGGTCACATCTTTTTGTCTTCTTAATCTGGAAGAGTTCATAAGCATGTGTTTTTTTTTTGTCTTTCATGACATCGATACTTTTTAAGAACACAGGCCTGTTATTTTATAAACTGCCCTTCAATTTAGGTTGTCTTATGCTTCCTAATAATAATTTGATTCAGGTTATGCATTTTTAGCTAGAAAATTGCATAAGTGATGTTGTATTCTTCTGAAGGTATTACATCTAGAGAAACACGATGTCTTTTTGTCTCTTAGTAGTGATATTAACTTTTATCACTTAGTTATCACTCGTGCTTTTCCCACAGTATGCTTATATTTCTCCTTATGTATCTAAAAATAATTTGTGGGAAGATACTTTGAGGCTATGTAAATTTCTTTTCCCTTATCAGACCTATTTTCTACCTCCTACTTAGAACCCACTGATGAATCTTCCTTAAATCAATTTTTACTATAAAGTTGCCAAATGATGATTTTTCTAATGTAATCATTCCATGTTTATTAATCATAAGAAAGAGGTGTTCCTTTATTTATGTAGTTATTATCAAAATTGCCCATAGAGTTGTTTTTTTGTTTGTTTTTTTTTTCAATAGAGATGAGAACTCTCTGTGTTGCTCAGTTGCCCAGGCTGGTCTCGAACTCGTGGGCTCAAGTGATCTGCCAGCTTCAGCCTCCTGAAGAACTGGGATTACAGGCGCGAGCCACTGAGCCTGGCCTCATAGAGTCTTATTTTATTCAATGGGTTAGAATCCATTACTCTCCATATTTATCTTGACGCTCAAAATTGTCCTAGGTTTGGCTAGTAGCAGCCCGTTCAAGCTGGTTCCTGTCTTTTTTTGACATGATTCATAAATTTTTTTGAGCACTTCCTGTTTTTTCTGGCACAACAAGATGTTCCAGGCTTATCTTGTCCTTCCTTTGCCTTGGAATCAGCCATTTCTGCAAGGGTATTGGGTGCTTTTGGTGGATAATGGCATTCAGAAATCAAGATCTGGGCACATGGAGGTTTTTCCTTTTTCTTCTTTTCAGTTGTCTGTCTCTTCTATTTTTAAAAAATAATCAAACATGCATGCCTTTATAATGAGAAAAATTAAAGTTATTTTTATATTAAAGAGAAGAAAAACAACCAAAAGATAGTGGACTATCACAAAATCCTTTTGGGAGCCAAAATTCCTTGGACCCATGCGAACGATTGTCATTGCTGACGTTGTCAAATGCCAAAGGAAGTGGCTCCGAAACAGAGGCTGGCCCTAGGAAGTCCCTGTGGAGGACTGTCCCCATCCGTCAGAGTGCAGGGAGGCACACGCAGAGTCTGCCTGCCGGGTGCGAGCTCAGGACCAGCCTGGAGGCATGGAGTAAGGAGAACAAGAACCCAACAGAGAGGAATGTGCACCCAAACCCGCTGCTGACAGGAGCCACCCGACCCCCGAATTTCTATTGAAACCAGGCGGGCAGGCTGGCACCCCCACCACTCCCACACGCATACCTCCATCCCAGCTCTGGGAACCAAACGGGGCTGGAAGAAGGAGGGACTTGTTGCCAAGAGACTGTGAATGCTCATGTCTGTTTAACTATTTTAATTAATTTTTGATATGCTGCCAATGTGACTGAACCCTGCCTTTGCCAAGAGGGACTAGCTGGGACCTCTCTGCCCCCTTCCAAAGGAGCCCTGCTTGACCACTAGTGACCCCTCGGCCTGTGGCCCAGCTATGGTCTAGCGTGACCGCTCCACTCTGGGACTGTCCTTACCTGGCGTCATGGAAGAATCAAGGGCTGTCACAGCAGCAGCTCCTAGGAGCAGCCGTCCTCAGCCTGGGGAATCCCTAGGGGAAGGCCGCCCCCACTCTGGGCCACTGCACCCTTTTCTAGTTCCTTCAAGAAGGGATGCGAATCCTGGACACCTTTTTTTTTCTTATACAAAACTGTGAACTCTTATGTGATGCCCCACATCTCCTCCCATGAAAACCTTCCCTGCAAGCTTCCCCGACCCTCCACCCCAAAGCACTTCTCCTGGGCTCTTTACCGTGTTCATCTCTTCACTTTGTCATCAGGTGTCACCCTGGCCCTCTGCAAGCTCAGGAGGACAGAGGCTGTGGCGTTTCATTCGTGTAGTCTCAGTATCAAGCACGGTGTCTGACAGCAGACGGAGTTCCATAAACACTGGAATGCAGGAATAGATGAGAGGAGTGGAGGCAGGAAATACAGTTGAGGCTGACTAAATTCAGCAAAGGCAGGACAGGATACTGGGATTCAGTGATTTGTTTTGAGCCAAAGCTGAGTGGCTGACTTCCCAGTCTAAATCACCCTGCGGCCCCCTCCCCCTGCACTAGCCCATCACTCTGGCTGGCTGTTGCTCCATATGTTTTACCACGACCTCTGGTCTCCCCAGCCTTGTCCCATTCTCTCAGCTGCTCCATAACAGCCCAGAGGAACCTGCCTCCCTGCCGACAGCTCTACCCCAGCCCTGGCACAGCCTGGAGCATGTCGTAGGTGCCCTACTAAGTGATGAATGAATGATTGAGTGAATGAATGAATCCTTGCTCCATTTGAAGGCTGGTGTCCTGCCACACAAGCCTTGCTTTAGCCATCTTACAAGTGGCATATTGAACTCAAGCTGCACTCCCTCCTACAGGTCTCCTGAGGATGGTAACAACTTCTAGATCTTTCTCTTTTTCTCACCCCCCCCACTTTTTTGGTTGTCTTCCTTGTTTCATCTTTCGTACAAACATTCACTGAGTGCCTACTAAGGGCTGCACACTGTCCTGGACACTAGGAATCCAAACGTGACTTGGCTACAGGTCCTGATGAGGTCACTGACCGATGAACGTCAGAAGGAAGGCGAGAGAGAGGTGGACATGGACAAATTGGCTTCCTCATGATAAACCCCGTCCGCCTCCACTTGGGACCAGGCAACTATGTCTTATGAAACTGCTTAAGAGGTTGGTCAAATGCTAAGCACTAGTTGTACAGTAGCATTGAGTGTGATGATTTCTAGTTCAGAATGTTCTATTGGGTGTGGAAGAACATGGTTGTTTGAAACTCTTGCAGCAAAGATGCTAAAGCTGTTCTAGATAAAAGGCTGACAAATCTCTGTCACCACCCCAGAGACACATGGAGAGAAATGGGAGAGACGTGTAGGGCCCTCCTCTTTAGGAGAAGGCAGTGGAAAAATACTTCTCTGGGGGTGAAGGACAAGGAAAGACTGGTGTTCCACAGGAACAGGACATTTTGATCCATTATATATATTTTTCTTAACTTTATTCTGTTTATAAAATTAACATGAGCTAAATCTGGAAAAAATATACAGAAGAAAGGGCAATCTCTCTAAATCCTCTCCACACAAGATAATTAACTACTAATATTTGGGGGATAATCTCTCTTAGTCTCTTTTCTAAGCATGAGTTTGGTTGTACATATTTGAGATCATGCTGTTTGTATTATACTATCTCTTGCTTTTCTTACTTGGTATGCCACAAGTATTTTCTCATATAAATAGGAAAAAACACAATCCAAAATAATAATGTGTATTTTCTACACACACATGGAAAGTATTTTTGTAATCCTCTGAATAGACACATTTCAATCCCCAAATAGTGAGGTGCCTCCAGAAAGAAGGAGATCTTCAGAAAGAGATGTAATAAATCAATGAACAGGCCGGGCACAGTGGCTCACGCCTGTATCTCAGCACTTTGGGAGGCTGAGGTGGGATGGTTGCTTGAGGCTAAGAGTTCAAAACCAGTGTAGACAACATAGCAAGATCCTTGTCTCTGCAAAAAAATTTAAAAATTAAACAAAAATTAGTTGCTAGGCATGGTGGTATGTGCTTGTAGTCCCAGGTACTCAGGAGTATGAGGCAGGAGGATCACTTGAGCCCAGGAGTTTGGGGTTGCAGTGAGCTATGATCATGCCACTGTCCTCCAGCCCGAGTAATAAAGCAAGACCTCGTCTCTAACAAAACAAGAAAAGAAAACAATGAACATATTAACTTTACCTGAAATGCCCAATTTAAAAAAAGAGAGGGAGATTCAAGTTTTCAAGTACTATGTATATAATCAAAATTATTTTTAAGAGTTAAAGTTTATTATAGTCATCATCATATTTAACCTTATATCATTTGACTTCATCCTATTTTACTTAACCTTTCTTCTAAAAGAATTTTTTTAGGTTTTTAACTATTCTAAATAATTTTGTAGTGAACTTCTATGAGTATAAATTTTTGTCTTAAGCTTAGATGATTTCTTTTGAATGGCTTCCCCTAAGAGGAATTCTTAGATGGTGTTCATCAACTTCCCCTTCTCTGGGCAGGGCATGTTAGTGTCTCTGTCACCACATCTTCACAAGCACCAAGTGCTATCATTTTTAAAAATCATTACTAGTTTAGTGCTGATTCATTTAATTTTAATTGGAACTTCTCTATTACTAGTGGATCTAAATATATATATAATGAGTATATATACTCATTATATATATATAATGAATATATATATATATATATTCATTAGCCATTTTCCCCAAGGAAGTCTGGCTCATCATAGCCTTTAAGGGAAGAAAAAAGGCAGAAATTCTTAAAGGACGGAGACACACTGAGCAACATTTTTGCTTGGTTGGTTGGTTTTTGTTTTGTCCTTGGAGGTTTCTTCCTTTCATTGCTTGGGAGAAATAGAAGCTAAGAAAAGGCAGCTAGGGGCCAGGCCAACAAGAGTTACATCAGCTATGAGTCAGCCTGAAGCTCGTAAAGTTAATCTTCTTGAGAAGCAGCTCCAGTTACATCACTGACCTGCCCCTCACTTTCAGTAGCTCCTCATCACCTGCCAAGAGAAAGTCCTCCTCCGTGCAACCGCACCCCGCCCTCTCAAGCACGTTCCCCTCGTCTTTTGCACACGTCCGATCTTACATGCCACAGACTGTTTACCCTTCTTCAAACACAGCCCAAATGCAGCTTCTTCTCTTTGCTCACATTGTTATTCCCTCCAGCGAGATGCCCTCTCTGCTTGATCTGCACGTCAGTCTCATCTTCTCTCGATGATCCCAGATGCCACCTCTCTTCCAATCATGCTTTTGCTCATCCCCTAAAATTCAAGTGATTCAGGTGATTTTTCATTCCTTCTAAACTTTATTTATTTCTAAAGGAGGTGTTAAGGGCCAAAGTTCAAACTTCATGTGTTGGTGTAATGGTTAATTTTAGGTGTCAACTTGACTGGGCTAAGGAATGCCCAGATAGCTGGTAAAACAGTATTTCAGGGTGTCTCTGTGAGAATGTTTCTGGACAAAATCAGCATTGGAGTCAGTAGACTGAGTAAAGAAGATCCATCTTCAACAATGTGGGTAGGCATTATCCAATTCGTGGAGGACCTGAATAAAGCAAAAACGTGGAGGAAGGACAAACTTTTCTACGCTTGAGCTGGGACATCCATCTTCTTCTGCATTTGAACATCAATGCTCCTGGTTTGGGGGCCTTTGGACTCAGACTGGAACTTAGACAATTGGCTCCCTGTTTCTTAGTCCTCAGGCTTGGACTGGAACTGTACCACCAGTTTCCTGTGCCTCCAGCTTGAAGATGGCAGATCATGGGGCTTCTCAGATTCCATAGTCATTGAGCTAATTCCTCATGACAAGCTTATTTCTATATATCTATATATATCCTATTGGTTCTATTTCTCTGAAGAACCCTGAATAATACAACTAAGTTCTTCCACTTCCTACCTGTGAACCTTGATCAAATTATTAAGAAACTTGAGCTTCTAATTCCTTCTCAATAAAATCAGAAAATTAAGTGAGATCATGAAATAAAGTATCCACAGTTCCTGACATATAATAGAATGTCAACAAACAACGTTAGTTTCCATCTTAGTTTATCTTGTCTTGCATTAGAGTGACATATATACTGCTTATACCAACCCCAGACCATTTTTAGAGCAGAAAGTCCTGACAGGAAGAACCCATGTCTTGTCTTTGTACATGTAAACGTCCTCTGCACTACAGCCTCTAGCACAATGCATTGCACATAGTAAATATTCAATAAATATGTGTCGAATTTGGATACAATTAAGGCAAATCATTGAGAATTTACTTTTGACTAAAATTTAGTAAGCGAAAGAAATGTACACAGATTCTGTAATAAACCAACCAAAGAAGTAAAGAGAAATGATTGAGAATGAGCTCGGGTTCCAGGACTGGATTTTCCATTCTCTGGCTGTGAGACTCTGGGAAAGCCATTTACTTCATGTAAAAGCCTTCGTTCCTATGTCTTTGAAGGGAGCTATTAATAGAACTTACCTCATAGAGTTCCTGGGGAAGAGTAAATGAGATCACACATCGAGTGGCAGTACCAGCTCCATTTTAAGTACTCGATCAAAACTAGTTATCATTTCTATGAAAAAAGAAGACAATGATGAAGTATTATGAGAGTTAAAGTTATTGAGGAGAGATTGAAATATGTCTCTCACCTAGTATATACTATTTAAAGTTCCTAAGAATGCTCTTTAATTATAGCATTTGTTTAATATTTGCTTGTTTAATGTTTTTATTTTTTTATTTATTTGTTTTTTTGTTTGTTTGTTTTTGTTTTTGTTTTTTTTTTTTTTTGAGACAGAGTCTCACTTTATTGCCCAGGCTAGAGTGAGTGCCGTGGCGTCAGCCTAGCTCACAGCAACCTCAAACTCCTAGGCTCAAGCAATCCTGCTGCCTCAGCTTCCCAAGTAACTGGGACTACAAGCATGTGCCACCATGCCCGGCTAATTTTTTTTTTTTCTATATATATTAGTTGGCCAATTAATTTCTTTCTATTTATAGTAGAGATGGGGTCTCGCTCTTGTTCAGGCTGGTCTCGAACTCCTGAGCTCAAACGATCCGCCCACCTCGGCCTCCCAGAGAGCTAGGATTACAGGCTTGAGCCACCGTGCCTGGCCTGTTTAATGTTTTTAAAGAGAGAGAGATTTTATAAACAAGTAGGGAAAATTTTAATTAATATGAGTTGTCTGGACTTGCTGAGAATTCCATCATATTATCTTAAGTTCTACAGAAAGTCTGTATCTTGTAGCTAGAGCAGCAAGACCACAGCACAGTTTTGTTGTCACCATTCATTTGCAGTTTTCTTGTCATTCATTCATTCACAGTATCTGCTATGTGCCGGGCACTTGACAAAGCACACTCAAAGTACAAGGGCCATCCTGGTGGTCTAGTGACTAGGAGACTAGGATTCAGTGCTCTCAAAGTACAAGGGCAATAAATAAAAAAGGTTTTCTTTTTGTACTAAAACTGCAAGAAGCAGAAAAATAGAAGAGAATTGACACATTTGCAGTCCTTTTATAAGTTTGGTGGTAGGAAACAGAGCATTCACTCTGTTTCTGTATTCTCTTGTTGTGGGACTAAAAAAAGAATCTGGATGGAAATGCTTTAAAAGCGTTAGAGAAACGCACAGCAATATTTTCACTTAATCAACCCCTTATCACCTAGCAGAAAGTACAGCTTTGCATAAATGAGATCCCAGGACAGCTGGATTTTGATGGGGCCAGGACTCAGGAAGTCAGAGGCAGAGGCAGAGAAGGTCTGGAGCCTTGAGCTTGACATGCCCCATAACTTGGACAAAAGCCAAGATGGAGAAAGCAGTGTGGGGAACAAGAGGCTACTGTGGATTTGTGCCTAATGCTCTTAGCTCTGCTGGCAGCATCCACAGGCTCTGAGAAAGGAAGGCTCTGGATTTATTCACTCATTGCACCACATCCTGTTCTGTGCTGCTCTGGGCTCAAGCACGTCCACAACCAGACATTGCTGATCATCCTGGGTAGAGTGGCCCATGGTGATGAGCTCTTGGGGCAGATGAGCTGGTAAGCAAGTCTCAACTGGGCTGCTCGGGCTCCTCATTCTGCACAAACCATGACTGTGCACCCCTTGCTGGCCTGAGGGGTTCCTCACTTGCTCACAGCCCAGCCCATACTCTGATTCACCCTTGCTGTCCGGTGGGGAGACAGAAGTCTGTCTGTGAAGAGCAGCTGAGCAGAGGAAGTGCTCTGGCCTAATGGATGTGCATGACAAATGTTCTTTTTCCTTTTGTCTTCTTAAAAAATTTTTTTTGGCAAAGCACATGCTTATTGTCGAAAAAGAAAAATATACAAATAAAAAATATATCACCCAATCCCCACCAACAGAAGTAATAACCTTAACATTTTGGTACATGTTCCCTCTGGGATACATACATACACACACACACATATATATAATATGTATTATATATAATATATAATAATATAATATATATGATATATGTATTATATGAACACAAAAGGCAGGAGAGATAAATGAAGTTCATATACTCTAAGGTCCTTGCATTCTCTGGGAAGTGATAAAAGTGCTGTATATGAAAGTGTACTTTATGTTAACAGTAATAAGTCAAGGATGCACATTGAAATCACTAGTATAATCACTGAAATAATGATAAAAGCATGTATAACTATACACGCTAACTGAAGACACTGCAGAATGAACAAAAACAAGTAATTAAAAAAATCCAAATAATTACTAGAAGAGATATAACACTTGGAAAGAGTAAACAACAAGTTGAATTTTATATTTTATGACTTTTTGCCTGAGGACAGGTCCTAGTCTGTGTCATACAAAGCAGCTAAATCTCCAAGAGATAACCTGCAGTGTTTATGACTTGAATAAGCACAGACTAGAGTTCAGGGTAATCATAGCTGATGTAAAGTGTGGATGCCAAACAGCACAGCTAGAAGGAAAAGAAATATGAGCTGCTGCCAACCCCATGGGAGACAAAGTTTGCAGTTCAAGTTCAGCCAGCTTAATTGTCTGCTTCAAAAAAAAATAATATTATCTATAGTAACACAACAGAATGTAAAGTTTCTATAACATATCACTCACAATGTCCAGTATACTATCCAAAATTAATTGATACATAAAGCAACAGGAAAATGTTATCCTGAATAAAGATTGTTTAAAAAGAAAAGAATAGAGATCGCCCATATGATGGAATTAGCAGATAAGGACTTTAAAGAAACTATTATAACTATGTTCAAGGATATAAATAAAATATACTTGTAATGAATGAAATGATAGGAAGCCTCAGGAAAAAAATAAAAAACAGCACAACAAAAATATCCAGATGGAAATTCTGAAACTGAAAAAATACAATATTTGAAATGTAAAAATCACTGAATGGGACCAGGTGAGGTGGCTCAGATCTGTAATTCTAGCACTTTGGGAGGACAAGGCAGGAGGATCACTTGAGGCCAGGAGTTCAAGACCAGCTTGAGCAAGAGCAGGACCCCATCTCTACTTTAAAAAATAGAAAAAATTAACTAGATATGGTGGCACACACCTGTAGTCACAGCTACTTGGGAGACTGAGGCAGGAGGATCACTTGAGCCCAGGTGTTTGAGGTTGCAGTGAGCTATAATGATGCCTGGGTGACAGAGCAAGACCCTGTCTCAAAAAAAGGAGAGGGGTGCTTAATAACAGAATGGAAATGACAGGAGAAAGAGCCAGTGAACTTGAAAATAAATTGATAAAATTATCCTATGTGAAGAAAAGAGGGAAAAGGAAAAAAAAAAAGAACAGAGTTTCAGAGACCTGGTGAAAATATCAAATAGTTTAGTAGGTATGTAATTGAAGTCCCAGAGGGAAAGGAAGTGGTGCTGAAAAAGTATTTGAAGACATAATGTCCAAATATTCCCAAATTTGGTGGAGGCATAAACTTCCCAATTCATAAACTCAGCAAACACCACTGAAGAAAACTACATCTCGCGAAATCACAGTCAAACCGCTGAAACCTGAAGACAAGAAGAAAAATCTTTAAAGCAGCCAGAGAAAACTAATGCCTGATCAACATTAATTTGAATGATTCCTAACTTTTCATTAGAAATTTTAGAGCACAGAAGACAGCAAAGTAACATTTTGAAAGTGCTGAAAGAAAAAAAAAATTGTCAACCCAGAATTTATATCCAGTGAAAACATCCTTTAGTGCAGCTGAGGGAATTTACTGCCAGAAGATCTACACTGTAAAGAAACAGCACAGCCAGTTATTCAAGCCACAGGGAAATTATGCAAAATGGAAACTTATGTCTTCAGGAAGGAAAGAAGAATATCAGAAAGAGTAAATTTTTGGATAAATATGAAGCATTATTTTTCTCTTACTTTCTTTAAAATATTAATAATATACCTTTTTAAACAAAAATTATGGCATTGTATTACAGGTTTACAAGTTAAATAGATGAACTCTTATGACAACAATGGCACAAGGAATGGGAGCAGATGTATAAAATGGACCTACATAGTTATGAAGCTTTTACATTTTACATGAAGTGGTGCAACATTAACTCTGAATACACTAGGGAAAGTTAAGAATGTGTGTTTTAATTTTTAGAGCGCAACCACTCAAAAAATACAAAGACGTATAGCTAAAAAGCTAATATATAAGTTGAAAAGAAGTTCTATAAATTATTTAATTAAAACATGCAATCTCAACCACAGCAATGTTGCACCCAAGGGGTTGAAAGTTGGTTCTTGGAAGTAAAATAATCTTAACTATTTTTAATATAAAGCATAGGTATACATAGAGCACATAGACAGATACACAGTATATTTGTGGTATTAAAACTTTAAGGGAATTTGATTAGGGAAAAAATGTCTAAATAGCTCATTAGGAGAATTATAATTTTAAAAAAGGTTGAGGAACATTAAACAAAACAACAACAAAGGCAGGGAAGCAGAAGGAACAAAAAACAGATGGGAAAACAAATATTAAAATAGTAGGGCTAACTCTAAACACATCAATAATTATATTAAATATTAATGGACTAAACATAACCTATAATGTAATATGAGATAGACACAGTTTGAACTTTAGAGAAATACAGGTCTATATTTGAATCCTAGCTCAATCACTTATGTTTCTTCAAATGTACAATAGAGATACAGGTAATACTAGTACTTCATAAGATTAAATGAGATTATCTATGTAATATGCTTAGTACAGTGCCTAGTATCTAGTAAGTGCTCAATAAATATGAACCCCTTCTCCTAGAATCCAACATAACATTAAAGAAGACAGTGGGTAGTTTCTCTAGCTCTTATTGGCATAGGAAATGTTCATCTAAAACAGGGATTGAGGCCAGGCACGGTGGCTCACGCCTGTAATGCTAGCACTCTGGGAGGCTGAAGCGAGTGGATTGCTTGAGGTCAAGAGTTCGAAACCAGCAAGAGCGAGACCCCATCTCTACTATAAAATTAGAAAGAAATTAATTGGCCAACTAATATATATATATATAAAAAAACATTAGCTGGGCATAGTGGCACATACCTGTAGTTCCAGCTACTCGGGAGGCTGAGGCAGGAGGATTGCTTGAGCCCAGGAGTTTGAGGTTGCTGAGCTAGGTTGACACCAGGGCACTCACTCTAGCCTGGGCAACAAAGCGAGACTCTGTCTCAAAAAAAACAGGGATTGATAAACCGCAGTCACAGACAAAATCTAGACTGCCAACAGTTTTTACAAATAAAGTTTTATTGGAACATAGTTGTACCCATTCATTTTATGGATTGTATATGGCTACTTTTGTGTATGACAGAGCAGAGACTAGTCCATAAAGCCTAAAATATTCACTATCTGGCCCTTGATAGAAAAATTTTGTCTAGCCTGTTCTAGAACATGGCAATGGCATTTTACTTCCAAAATCCAAGCCTAGTTTTTATTTTTGAGACATTTTATACCAACTTTTTGCTATTCATACTTTCAATTCCATTTGTTTAGCATTAGATAAATCTACTTATAACAAAAAAGTACTGAGAATTATTTAGATGTTCACTAGATAAAAATTATAGTCTACACTTGCTATTTGATATCTTATCTCCAAACCCTCTGCCTTTTTTTATAGCTTTTTATAGTGATATCTCTTTAAATGACAATAAGAGAAAGTCACCAAAATCCACTATCATGCTTTATTGTTAAAAATCATAATTATTTTTATCTATATTGCTTTAGAACTCTCACATGCATTTTCTTATTTAATTATTATTACTCCTATTTTGCAATGAGAAAACTGAAGTTCCAAGAGGTTTGGCCACTTGCAAAACAGTAGGCAGTGAAAGAGTTCTGACACTTCATCTAATGCTCTAATTATCGTATCACTTTATGCAAAATCTATTCCCTGATATTTTTTAGTTTTGTTGGGGGAGGATCAGAGTACATATCAAGTATAAAGGCAGTTCAAACTCTCACTTTAATAAGTAGACAAAGACTATGGAAACTCTTAGAGGCCTCATAGAATTCTAAAAAGAAGAATTGAGGCCTCTTAGGTAAGTAATTAGAACTATTAGATCTGGCTTGCATGCTATAAAAATTTACAAAAGCAGGAAGCATGCAATTCAAACCTATTAACTTAGCACAATAAACAACACTTGAACAAACCTCCCTTGTCCAGAGAAAACCCCCTGTGTGGTACTAGCACTCAGCACACTTAACCAATCATTCTGAAAGCCCGCAAAGCACCAAGCTCTGTGCAAACACATGAGGAGAGGAGCACAGCCTAAAAATGAACATGATCGTGAATGTGCTTTAAAAGTACTGCAGTCTAGTAGGGAGATGGATCAACATACACTCACCTGACAGAGAAAACATAAGGAAATTTGTAACGGATAGAGGTACAAGGGACATCTATTCTGGGAGTTCCAAATGTTATATTCCGACTTGGGTAAGACCCAAAAAGGGTACCCAAAGAAAATGATATTTGAGCTCACCACTTTGCTAGATATTACCCATTTCTCCTTTCAAATATGTTGTCCAACCTATCCACGCTGCTGTGTACCATGGGAGACTGACCCCTGTGGATTGTCTCAACGGTAATCTGTGCCCTCTGATTAAGGCTGGGGTTTGGACACTGGGCAGCTTCACAGTGCCTTGTATTGGCATTGTGTGGATTCCTCTGCCAAGGGGACAATTCCTGTCAGGTGGCCCCTTCTCTCCAGTTCTGGAAAGAACTCCTTTCCCTAACCCCTTCAGGCCTAAGTATGGGAGCAACTCCCTGCTGTTGCTAGCCTCCAGGGCTTCCCCAACTTGCCTTGGTTTCCCTTACCCTATCCACACATATGAGCTGATTCTTTATTCAGTTCACCTCTATAACTCCTTTAGAATGTGCCAT
Organism: Mirza zaza; assembly: GCA_008750895.1. Taxonomy (NCBI): domain Eukaryota; kingdom Metazoa; phylum Chordata; class Mammalia; order Primates; family Cheirogaleidae; genus Mirza; species Mirza zaza. The sequence continues at coordinate 94,341 of VSMD01023721.1, read as the reverse complement.
CTGTCTCCTGCTGGGATCGTAGGATACGCCTTTGAAGAAATCTTAATATCTATATAATACACTGCTTATGAATATGGACTTTGGAGTCAAACAAAACCATATTTGAATCCCAGTTTCAGTACATACAGATCCCTGTGTGAACTTGGGCTACTTCCTTAACCTCTTTAAGACACAATTCCCATTTCTATACAATGAGCATAAAGATGTCTACTGCATAGATGTTACAAAGATTAAATGAGATAATATGTGGAATATGCTAAGTATTTAATAAGTGGCAGCTCCTGCTAGTATCCTGATTGCCATGTAGGAAATGCTGCCAAGTTAAGCTGCAAATGCAGGGAGCTGTGAAAATGCATGCAGGCCTGGAGCCTCTGGTGGTGAGGACTGGGCTATTAGTGAAGGAAACCCTTCCAGGGACCCACCAAGATGACACCTGCTGGCTCCTTTGGAACTGCTGCAAGACTTTCAAAATAATAACAGAAAAGAAAAAATCCATTTGCCTTTTTTCATCAGTGTGAGACCGCAGAACTCATCTTCCCAGCATCCTGCTCCTTGCACACTCCGCACGAGTCACAGCAGGTCTTCCGTGTGCACGCTCTGTACCTGTGTAAAGAGTGAGCGGCCTGTCCTCAGAATATGGTAAAAGGAAGAGCAGGCTCTGTCCAGCCCAGGGGTCAGCTTCTCCTCAGGACTGCCAAGGACAAGGTCACCTGGGGCAAAAGGACAGTTTAGGTTGGAGCCAGAAAGAAGAGAGGGCACCACTAGCCCTTCTGCTGGTAGCTGCAGGGAACAAAGGGGGGCTTTAATTTGTCTCTCATACTCCATTTCTGTTTTCCTTTCTGGCCACTGAAACTGGCTTTGTTAAAACTATGAATTAATTGCCTACATTCGTATGTCTATTCATTTATTCATCCATTCGCTTCTTCATTTGTCCATTCACTCTTGCATTCATCCTTCCAACCATCCATTTATTGATCCATTCATTCATCAGTTCACTCACTTATTCAAGGAGTCATCCGCCTATTCATTCACTTATTCATTCATTCACCCGTCAAAATAGCATTCAATGAGTACCTCCTTACTACCATACATCGGGCACGGTGCAGGCTGTGTGGACAATAGTAATATCATTCCTATATATAGTGCAGAATCCCCAATACCTAGGAAAGCTGTCAGGGGTTGCCAAGCTGTGAATAAACAACCCACATAGAAGGAGCAGGATCTGAAAACGCATGGCATCATGAAAGGGTCTGGTCGGCCTACACAGTGATGAAGAGTTGACTTCCGCGGCAGCACGGGCTCTATGGGCACCTGGAGTCGAGGGCGAGGTGAAGGCTCGCTGTATGAGTGCCAGGCCAAGGAGTTTGAGCTGACCCTGTGAGCGCCAGGCCACCCACTGGTTTTTCATAAGGGCAATGGGGTGTCTCATTTTTTTAGGAAGAGAACTCTGCCAGAAAAGGAGAGACTAGAGTCAGGGAGACCAGAGAGAAGGTTTAGGCTGAGCCGTGGGGATGAAGGTGAGGAGTGTTTGCAAATGTTCTAGGAAGGTTTGACAAGTCAAGTCTCTAAATCCCATCTAAATAAAAGCAAGTTTGGGGGGTAACTACCTTTACCTTGTGTTTTCCTTTCCCAGAGTGCATTGGGGCCATTATCCAAACGAGAACATTAACTACTGCGTGGGCCCTTCAACAGACCAGGATGATTCCCTTGGGCAACAGCCCATGATTATCTGTAGCCCTGAGAGCAATGAAGCCTTGGGCTTAAAGAGACCGTTCTCTGCTAGTGCCTGATAGAATCTTCAAGATGCTCTCATTTTACAAATGAGAAACACTGAGTGAGGCCCACCAAGGTTAAGTAACTTCTCAAGGTCACACAGCTTCAAAGTGACAGAGCTGGGTGTAGAACCCATGCCTACTGACAACAGACCCCAGCCTTTCTGCAACATCCTTATGTAAATACGACAGCTGTATACACAAGACTGCAGCTGAGATAAAAATTATTGATAGGATTCACAAAGAAAATAATTGCTGTATAAGAGCCATTTTTCCATGAAATTCTTTTCATGTTGCTCTAAAGTTTATTTAATGGTTACAAACTTGAATTTATGAATATATACATCTATATATTCACTACTGTATGTGTGTGTGTGTCACAAGTGAGCTATATTGTCATGTTATCAAAGAAGTCAAAAAGGGGGAAATTTAAAGTCCTTCCTGGTAGCAGTCTCCTACTTCTGGGACTTCTGGGAACTTATAGCATAAATCAGAGGAACTCTGACAAATCCCGTGTAACAATCCCATATAACTCAAGGATTCTGGAAGCTCCCTCTCTGCCCCTGGCTTTCCTTCTTCCAGGATTATTCCCCTAATGTCCAGCCTGCTTCTGCTTCTTGCCTACCCCCTCCACACATTGCTCAGTTCTGCACGTTTTCCTCTGACTGCCCCTTCCCCACCCTCCCATTGGCCAAGTCCTGTGGACCAGAGGATGCAAACTGGCCAACTGGCCAACTGAGAACCCAATATGGCCCACGACATGGTGTTTGGCCTACACCAAATTTAAAAATTTCGAATTGATTCTCAACACTTAAAAATTAGAAAACTTCACATTTTTTTTAAAAAACAACTTACATTTCTGTCTTCTCTTGAAACACTGGAAGCTCTGCCAAGACAGGGCCTGAATTCCCACATGGCAATAATTGGCCATGTGCTGTTTAGATCACCACGGCTATAACCTTTTGTGTACTTCGCTCATTTATATAACTTGACCGACTTTGAAGCCATTTGAGTTTGAGATCCCAGAAGTAGACAATCCTTGGTCTATGTGAATTGAAGCACTTGCTACTTCTGGTATTTCTGAAGGACCTGGAAGATTCATGATGTATTATTTTGTGATTTAACACAAATGAATTTGACTCAGGTATAAACACCTGAATCAAAGAACATAAGAACTTCCAAATAGCATAACATTTTTTCTCCAGCCTTATTGAGGTGCAAATGACAAATAAAAATTGCATATATTCAAGGTATACAATGTGATGTTTTGCTATACACATACATTGTGAAACTTTTACCACGATCTAGCCAATTAACATATCACATCACATAGTGACCTTTCTTTGTGGTGAGAATACTAAGAATGTATTTGCTTAGCAAATTTCAAGTATATAATATATTATTAACTTTAGTCACCATGCTATACATTAGGTCTCTAGAACTTAATTATCTTATTACTGCAAATTTATACCCTTTGACTAGCCACACAGTAAAATATTTTTAAACAAGTTTTAAATTCTAATTTTGTACTCTACATCAGCAGTCCCCAGCCTTTTTGGCACCAGGGACTGTTTTCATGAAAGACAATTTTTCTATGGACAGGGGCAGGCCTTGGTGGAGCTCAGGCAGTGATGCAAGCACCAGGGAGAGGAATACAGGTGAAGCTTCACTCACTTGCATCCCCCTCTTCCTAAGTTTCACGGAAGACAATTTTTCCACAGATGGGGGTGAGGGTGGGGGTGTGAGAGAGCTCTGTGGCCCAGTCCTTACCAGACTGCAGACCAGTACTGATCCACAGCCTGGGGGGGGGCGGTTTGGTACCGCAGCTCTAGATCATTTTGTTAAATGTCAGTGCTATATGTACTCTTTACTTTTAAAAATAATTTGTTATAAAAGTAATGTATTTATCCAAGTCCCTCTTTGTGAAATATTTAGGCTCTTGGCAGTTTGGAGTTATTTTGAACAGTATTTCAAAGAACATTCTAGAAGCAGCATGGGTGAGCCACTGAGTATGCAAAAACCTAAGGCTTTTGATATCCATATTGACGTTGGTGCTAAATTTCAGTGTGCAGAGGTTCAGCTTACACAGAGCGAGATTGTGCTTTCAGGATAAGATGCTCTTGGGAACAGAAACCTTACAGGTAATACTTCACTGAGCAAAGGCTTAAAATTTGAACGTGCATCTGCACACTAGAGAGAATTTAATATGGAAATGTATTGGTTTTAGTACTTAGGTTCAAAAAACAAATTGTAGACATTCAGAATCAAAGAAATTGTGATTTAGCTACAGCTTGTCTGTGTGTTTAATTGTGTGCATGCACGTATGTGTGTGTGTGTGTTTTAGTGGACAAGAAGGTCAAGGGTGTAACAAGGCTGCTGACAGAAGTCCCTCAGAATCTCAGGCTCATTTCACAGGCCAGCAAGAAGAATAAGGACGGCCGCCAGGTCACTTCCCCTCTGTGAGATCACTGCAAAGCGTTGTGTGCGATTCTGGGTGTCCCACTCTGGAGATGCAGCGTGCTACAGCATATTCAGAGGAGAGGGCCAGCAGGGTGAGGGGCCCGTGTGTGATGCTGAAAGAACTGAGAGGGTCTGATCCTAGGAGAGGACATGGGGGGGGGGGCAGGTGGCACTAAAACTGTCAACCACCTAAAGGGCTGACAGTGAACTCTATCCTGTGTTCCCCAAACTCAGAACTGACACAAATGAACAGAAGCCACAGGCTGACAGATTTTGGCTCAGTGTAAGGAAGAACTAACAGAGCTATCAAGAAACAAAATAGAAGTTTCTGGAGGGAACACAGAAAACTATTAGCAGTGTTTACCTCCAAGAAGTGGGACCGGGAATCGGGGCACACCATTTGAAATTACCCTTGCGAATCATTTGAAAATATTTTTAAGCCATGTGCATGAATGACATTTATAACGAAGAAACTAATTTTATCAGGTGACACAAGAGGCAAAAACCACACGTCATATTTATCAGGTGAGATATTTTGGTTGTCATTCTGTTTAATAACAGAACAAGCAACAGAAATCATTTAATGGGAGGATACAGTTGTTCCTAGATTGGAAAGACAAGCGGAGGAAGCCCTGGAGTCTCGGGCTGTTTGGGGCCCTCATGGGTGGTCAATCATTGCTGTGACGTGGCTCTATCAGTTTTCTATCTTTGTGTCACTGGGCTCCAGACTTACCTTGCCATGAGACACAGACTAAGTGGCCTAATTTGGGATCAGGTGGCCACACTCTCACTAATTGCCCCTAGTACAACTACCTGAAATGGGGGTAGGCTTTTCTCCAAAGGAAACTTGAGGTGCTGTTCCCCAAAGAAGGAGGAAGGGATGCTGAGCAGGCCCAACCAAGATATCTCCCACATCAATTATAAGAAGTGGAATAAGGCCGGGCGCGGCGGCTCACGCCTGTGATCCTATTACTCTGGGAGGCCGAGGTGGGAGGATAGTTTGAGCTCAGGAGTTTGAGACCAGCCAGAGGAAGAGCGAGACCCTGTCTCTACTAAAAAAATAGAAAGAAACTAAAATATATATACATTAAAAAATTAGCCGGGTATGGTGGCACATGCCTGTAGTCCCAGCTACTCGGGAGGCTGAGGCAGGAAGATAGCTTGAGGCCAGGAGTCTGAGGTTGCAGTGAGCTAGGCTGACAACACAGCACACTAGCCCGGGCCACAGAGTGAGACACTGTCTCAAGCAAAAAAAAGAAGTGTAACAAGCTGGCTGAGAAGATAGTGAGGTCCCCATCCCTGGAGGTATTCCAGACAAACTGGTGATGGCCTGATGGTAAATGTGTAAAGAGGCTTGGCATCTAATGGGGCTTGGATTATATGACCTCAAGATCCCTCTCAACTCTGAGATTTTGTGGTTCTATGATTTGGGGAAAATTCTATCTTTTAAACAGGACAGCTGGGACCACACTTTTATAGCCAATGTACTTTTCAGATCCACTTACACCCAGAGTCCACCAGACAAAATTATGTCCTCACCAGGCCCTTGTTTCTCATCTCTCTTTTCTTCCTCTCTCTTGCAGTCTGTCCTCCTTGTCTGATGCTTCCCACTGGATAGTTGTGACGGCTCAGAAAGAGTGTAGTAGTTAACGCGGCCTGTCTCTGGGGCCAGACTTCACATCGGCTCTAGGATTCATCCCTTATGAACTGCGTGACCTCGAAAAGAATGACTCAACTTCTCTGGGCCTAGATTTCCTCATCTGTATCCTCATCTGAGATAATATTAATACTAGTACCTACCTCATGAGGTGGTTGAGAATATCAAGTAATACGTCTAAAATGATTGTTGGACCATCCGCCATGGAGAAAGGGCTCAAAAACACCCTCAAGAACATTACTATTATTATTATTATTATCATTATTAAAAGAAATAGCCCCAGAAGTATTTGCCAAAGGTGACTTGGAAACACTTTGTGCTCCAAAGGAAAGGGCCCAAATTCCTATTTATTTTCTAAATTCTTGCCCCTAGCAAAGTTCCTGGTACATGTGGGTGCTTTATAAATGTCTGTAAATAAGAGAGTGGAAGAATAAATGAATAAATGGACTAATAGAGGTCGAAGATTAAGAGATATTTCTGTCACCAGCTTCTACTGAGGTTCCAGAAGAGGAAAAGGAAGGCTGGGAGAGGAGGAAAAACCCTCCCCAAGGGAAGAACAGCTGACAGAGTTAGTCAAAAAGTGATTCATGACCAGAATACGCCCAAAAAGGAGAAGTCCCCAGGACCACCCCGTGACTGGGTGGTGGAAACTTTGAGGATTACCAAGAGGAATGGCCCCAGTGGACCATTTTGTACTGATTTGGGTTTCAGGGTTGAGAGAACGTGATGGAAGTTTTCAGAGTGAGACACTTGGGTGATCTATTTTGGAGGAATTATCTGGAGAAAAGAAAATGAGAACTGCAGGTAACCTTTGTGTGATAGCGTTAGCTAGGAAAGAGGTGATTCTGGGACACTCTCATAGCCTGATTTTCAGGCCCAGTGCACTGTAGGGTCCAGTGCAGATTAGTGCTGGAAAATAACAGTGTGATGATATGTGAGATAGACTCGCAAAAGAAGCAAAGTATTCATAGTGAAGAGAATGTGTCTTATATAGGAGGGGATTTTTAAGGCAAACTTTTTATTAAGATATAACAGACATAGAGAAAAGTACATAAATCTGAAATATACAACTCCCTGAATTTTAAAACATAAACACGCCCACGTTGCTGGCACCAAAACATGGAAGTGAGTTTTCAGTGTAAATGTACATGAGACCCACCTGGAGTATCAGCAGAAAAGCAGATCTCCTGGCCCCTTTGCCATAGATTCTGATTCAGTAGGTCTGGCACGTGGCCAAGGAATCTGCATTTCTACCTGCACCATTGGACTCCAGTGTAGATGGCCCATGGACCACCATCTGAGAAATACTGACCTTTTGGATGAGAACATGCTTTAGAGTCATGTAGACTTGGACTTGGAATCCCATGTTCTTGAGTGAGTAACTTGATCTCACAAGGAAATTGGGAGCAATGGTACTTCCTTATAGGTTGCTTTGAGGATTCAATGAGAAAATGCACGTAAGTCCACAAAAACTGCTCGGTATGGTGTTGGGCACACAGTAAGCACTCAATAAATGAGGCAAAGCAAACATGCCCCCAAAGAAGACAGGGCTCTGTCCCCAGGTCTTCGTGGCCAGCACCTGGTCCAGAGCTGCAGCACGTGGGCTAAGGCTGTGGTCCCCAATCCCAGGGCCGTGGTCCATGGCCAGTTAAGAACCGGCCGCACAGCAGGAGGCGAGTGAAGTTTCATCTGTGCCTACAGCTGCTCCCCATTGCTCGCATCACCTCGTAAGCCCCAGGTCCTGTCAGATAAGCCGTGGCATTAGATTTTCATAGGAGCAGGTACTCTACTGTAAACTGCGCACGGGAGGGATCTAGGTTGCACACTCCTTATCAGAATCTAACGCCTGACGATCTGACGTGGAGCTGAGGCGGTGATGCTAGCGCTGGGGAGCAGCTGCAAACACAGATAATCATTAGCAGAGAGGTTTGACTGCACAATGAAAGTATTGTGCAGTCAAATGAATCATCCCGAACCTGCCCTCCCTCCCTGGTCCGTGGAAAAATTGTCTTCCATGAAACGGGTCCCTGGTGCCAAAAAGGTTGGGGACCGCTGGGCTAAGGAAGTTAGCAACACAGATCTGGCGGTCAGAAACCCTGGGGTGTGAGTTTGAGTCCTGGCTTTGCCACTTACTAATTGTGTAACCTTGAGCAGTTTATTGAACTGCTCTCTCAGTTTCCTCATCTGTAAAGTGGGGATAATAAAGCCTACTTCACAGGCTGACTGTGGGGATGAAATGAGAAACCAAGAAAAGAAATTCCTGAGCCCTGATCCCACGGCCTGTTCCCAGAGAAGAGCACAATAACACTTGGCAACTCTATAGCTGAAGGTGAGAACATTCCAACCCTGGGCAATGACAATGTCCTCCTCAGAGGCATGCTAAGGAGAAAACCAGCCCCACTCTCGGATAACATTGGCTGAATGCTTAGAGCAGTGCAATAAACAGGCTAAGAATTAGATGTGTATTACTAGGCCAAGTGCCACTGCCATGATTATGGGCCAGGTGAGACTGTCCGAGAACTTTCTTCAGGTGTTTATACCTTTCAAGGGATCGCAGGCAGGAATGGATTGAGAGTGGAGGTTTTGCTCTGCAGCTAAAACCTGTTGTCTAACTTCTGCCAAACACCAAACACAGAGGATGGAATTTGAATTGTTGAAGGGGGTTGGGGGCATCAGCCTATTTCCAACTACAGGTCCCAGAGCTTTTATCAGGGCTGGGGGGCACTACTAATCCAGTCTTGACTTTGAAGATTGGTTTTTAGAAGTCACCCCTACTAAATTATACTAGCCAATTTCCCCAAGAGGTGGAGTGTAGACAGCATACCAGATTGTAGCTTGCTGTCTCCCACACTAAGACAGCCTGGGGCCATGCTTTAGCATCAGAGGTTCCAGTTCTGCTACTGATAAATCAGATAGCCTTGAGCAATTCATTTTAACCACCTTTCCTGAACACTTACAAGTTCAGCTCTGGGCTAGGCACTGGGAAATACAAACCAAAGTACAAGTTCCTCATTGTTGAGAGCAGGGCCTTCATGCACAGTTGTGCAGTTTGAAAACTGCCGAAGGCCATTCACCCAAGAGTGACAGTAGGGGCTAAAGTCCAGGCTACGCACTGGTCACATGGTTCAGGCCCCCATCCTCCTTCTACTAATTTTCACAAAGATGCTATATAAGCTAGTGGTAACTTTCTTAAGGAGGTCATGTCTAGCCACTGACACAAAAATAGAAATAAAAACTGCATTTTCTCATAACATGAAAACAAATAATTCTATTTTCTCATGTTGAGAGAGGTTGAGAAAACCAAATGGGAGAATAGAGATGAAAACACTTTTTGACAACATATAAAAGAGAATACAGGTGCAATGATAGCCCAGTGTAATCATCTCCATTGCAAGATAGCTGTGTGACCTTGGGGAAGTCTCTTTACTTCTCTGGGCTTCCTTTTCTTCATGTATAAAATGAGTGAGAGGGATGAGAGCAATGGATATCGAATTTTAGTGTATGTAAGAATCACTTCAGGATCCCCTTGCCCATGGTCCAGAGAACCTAATTGAGTAGGATTAAGAATCTATATTTGAAGCCAATATTCCAGATAATTCTGATGCCCATGGTCAGTAGAACCAGTGGATAAACATTCGCCCCTTCCAGATCCAACCTTCCCTGAACCTGCCTTCCACTGTCCTATAGTAGACAGAGGTCTTGCTGACTGTGAGATGACAGGGAAAATAGGGCATAACGTCATGGTCCCTAGCCTGAATGTAATGACCTTATAGAGGGGCTTGGCAGCAGGGCCTTGTGTTCCTGTCCCCAGGCTGAACTAGCTGGCCATGGACACTCACCAATTACACACTCAAGTTCCTGGGAATATGGTCATTTTGCCTGAACTGACACCACTCATTATCCCAGCAGAAAATCAGGGCCAATTGGTCGTAACGGGTACCCCTTGGTCTTTCTGAAAGTAAAAGTCAGTAAATGTCAAAACAAGCCTCTGGCCACCCTAGAAATTCTCAGTCATCAATAGGAATAAACATCTTTGGGTCAGGATTTGCTGATTGTGCATTAGCCTACTTAGTTAGTGATCCCTCCTCGTTTCACTTGCTCCTTAAATATCTACAAAGCCCCGACGTTCCACTGGGCACTTGCAAGGGTCTGGGATGTGGAAATGAATAATGGGACAGGGTATTGCTAAGCACGCCCAAACATACCCACCAATGTATAAACTACTGCCTGAAAACCAGGCAGTTTTTCATGCTGGAAAGCTATTTCGGCACAGTAGCTTCCGACTGTGCCAACTGACATCTTAGACAATGGCCTGCAACCCAGGAAAAATAAGTCCACTAAGGTAACATTCAAAGGGGAAAAAAAAAGTCAATAACTTAACAAAAATGCAATATAGTTCCCCTGCCTCGGCCAGCATTGTTTCCCAGACGAAAGTGAGAGCATTTTGTCGCTGCTCACATACATTTCCCTCTTCTATTCCCACCAAAGTTTCACACTTACCGTCTGCAGGTTTGTCTGAAAGCCCAGTGTGGTCAACAGTGGTTGGAACAGGAACAACAGAGACTGGATCGCTTGGTCTGTGACTATCAGATCTCAACCACAATGTCAGTCCAAGCCCAGGCAGGATTTCTGTGCCCTAGATTTCTAATTGCAAGTTGAGAATCCCTAATCTGAAAATCCGAAATCTGAAAGGCGCCAAAATCTGAAACATTTTTTGCACCGACAAGATGCTACAAGTGGAAAATTCCAGACCTGACCTCACGTGAAGGGTTGCAGTCAAAATGCAGATGCATGACACACCGTTTATTCAGCATCACCAAGGGGTAAAAAGACCCTCCCAGCTCCCGTCAGCTCTTATATATCTTTTCTGAGCACACCCACGAAGGGTAATAAAATAACACTTGTGCAGGCCAGGCTGGCCAACGCTGACTCCCCACAATGCAGAGAGACTTCTAAGACAAAAACCATTGTTGATGAGGCAGATGATTCTAGAGGGAACATTTTAAAAAAAACCATCCAGCAGCATGCCTCCTGATCCCTACGGGACCCACTTCCCAGTCCCTCAGCTGCTTCTGATATTTCTTCTCACCTAAAAAAATAAAATACTGTGCGCAGTAACCTTTTAATCAAAATGCAGCATTGTAGGAGACTGAAAGCCTGCTGTTGTCTATTCTTGCTGTTGCTTCACAGATGACACAGGTATTCTGGTGATGACACTGTGTGGCTTAGTCACCCTGAATGTATTGTTTTTTCACTGTATTAATGGTATGGCACGTTTTTCACTGTTAAGTACCTATGTGTAAATGTAATGATTGCTTGTTGCTAGCATGTAAATTCAGAGTCAGGAACGACGGTGATGCCACCAACCACAGCTTGTCCACATGGGTGGAGGAGGTAGTGACATCTTTGCTCTCTGATGGTTCAGTGTACATAAACTTTGTTCCATGCACAAAATTATTTAGAATATTGTATAAAATTACCTTTAGGCTATATGTTTAAGGTGTATATGACACATAAATGAATTTTGACTGGGTGTGGTGGTTCACGCTTGTAATCCTAGCACTCTGGGAGGCGGAGGCAGGAGAATCACTTGAGGTCAGGAGTTCGAGACCAGACTGAGCAAGAGTGAGACCCTGTCTCTACTAAAAATATAAAAAATAGCCAGACGACTAAAAATATTAATAGAAAAAAGTAGCTGGGTGTGGTGGCACATGCCTGTAGTCCCAGCTACTCAGGAGGCTGAGGCAGGAAAATCACTTAAACCCAGGAGTTTGAGGTTGCTGTGAGCTAGGCTGATGCCATGGAACTCTAGCCCGGGCAACAGAGTGAGACTCTGTCTCAAAAAAAAATAAAAATTAATTTTGTGTTTAGCCTTGGGTTCTATGCCCAAAATATCTCATTATGTATATGCAAATATTCCAAAATCTGAAATCCAAAACACTTCTGGCTCTAAGCGGATACTCCTCCTGTATTTGTAAAACAAACCTTTAGGTCAGGGGTCCTCAAACTTTTTAAACAGGAGGCCAGTTCACTGTCCCTCAGACTGTTGGAGAGTGCACACTGTGGGCCCCGGGATGAGTCAGCTGCTAAGCAGGACAGGCAGCAACGACAAAAACAGCCAGTGGGCCGGATAAATGTCCTAGGCGGGCAGCATGTGGCCCGCGGGCCGTAGTTTGAGGACGCCTGCTTTAGGTTCTGAAACTCCTCTTCCACTGGTGAGAGGGACAGGGGAATGAAGGGCATTGTCCCTTCTATTTCACACTGGGATGAGCATAGGAGGAAGTGACTTAGAGCTAATACTTAGTCAACACCGACTGCATGCCAAGGCCTTCCTTTTTGTTCTTCACAATAGCTTTGTAAAGTGGGGATTCTTGTCCTCGTTTCACAAATAAAGAAATTGCAGCCTTGGCAGATTTGTCCAATTTGCCCAAGTTTACACACTCAATGATAAAAGAGCCATTGCTTTAACAGCTAACATTGCCTAGTACTTTCCATGAGTTAGGCTTGTGCTAAGCACTTTTACAGACATGATTTCATTTAGTTTTTGAACAACCCTGTGAAGTAGATAATACTGTTATCCCTACTCTACAGTTGAGAAAACAGAGGTTTAGAGAGAAGTAATTAACTTATTCTGGACCACACAGCCAATAAGTTTGGAAGAGGGAGTTGAACTTTAGTCACGGAATACAACTCAGGCACTCTATTTAGACTCTTTTGGCAAGATGGGCCAAAACAAACAAACAAAAAACCACCAAAAACAAACCAAAAAAACACCTCTTTGTCCTTGCTTTGTGGGGGAGTAAATATATTTGGATAAAAAAGTAGAGAGAAAAATCGAGTCCCCACTGAGTATGAGGCTATACTGAAGAAAATAAAAGATGTTGGATTTGGTCTTTACCCAAATAGTCTAGTAAGGGAAATAGATGTTAGACAAGTACATAGCTCTAACAGCTGTGATATAATTGCTCATATATAAATGAGCCGATCCTGAAGGAGCCCCGAAGAAGGAATGCTGATACACAATGGAAGAAACTGAAAAGTGTCACTAAAAGGGGACATTTTAGTTGATATTTACTATTAAATAAATATCTTGTTTTAAAGTGAGCTAAGAGCAGGCCTCCCAGCACCCATCCCCCATTGTGTTGCAGCCCTGAGTTCTGGTTGGCACTGATCCAACCCCTAGGTCCAGCTTTCAGCCCTGGCTACCAACCTGGGAGAATCCCTTCTCGTCACCTTGGTTTAAGAATGAGCACATGATCTAGGGTGGTCTAACCCAAGTGAAGGCTGGGACTTCTGCTTGATGATTTTGAGTTGAGAAGACTCTTCTCCTTTCTTTCCCGGGTGACACATATCCATGAGGCCTGGAACCACTGCCACATTTTTGCTACCAGGGAAGCCAGCCTAAAGGCAAAGCCAAAACGATGACAGTGCTTGGTCAAAAGAGCTCCAGAGAACTGGAGCTAGAACCCAGGCCTGAAGCCCACACCACTTTGGGACATTTTCAAGAATGATCCAGTGAATTTCCCCACTGCTTTAGCCATTTGGAGTTGGGTTTTTTATTATTTGTCACCCAAAGCATCCCAACTGATCCAAAGACTATTTTTGAAAATGTGTGAAGACACCCATAAAATGTTTTACTCTTCATATAATCAGGATCAAGTATTAGTTAGGGTCTTCTGGTTCCAAGAGGCAGAAAAACTAACCCCAACGAACTTAAGCAAAAATGTAATTTATCAGCTTAAGAACATGGAAAGGGAATAAATTGTGCTCAGGGGTACCTGAATACAGGAATCAGACAAAATCACCAGAACTCAGTTTCTTTACATGTCTCTGCTCACTTCTTCTTCTCCGTCACTTGTGGGCCTTCTCCTCAGACATGATCTCACTTCCCAGTTGCTGTCTAGATCTTACGACCTCTCACGTACAAGATCAAGGGGAAAGAGCAGCTTCATCTTCACATTAACCAAGAAAACCCCAGGGGTTTTCTGACAGCGCCTTGGTTCGAGCTCTGTTCCCACTGCTAACCACTGTGGCCAGGAGAATGGGCTTCCCCAGGTGACTTGGCCCTCACTCCCGTGATTCACCACTGGGGCCAACGTACAGGTCAGCTTCATGCAAGGCACATGTCTGAAAGTGGGGGCAGGTGTCTCCCCTAAAATTAAGTCAAACAACATAGAAATAGGCAACAAAACAACAGATGTACCCTACAGCTCGCTTGAAAATGCTTCTCAGTCAACATTCCTAACATAATGTGGATTTGCAACAGGTGGGTTAAACAGAAAATTGTGTTTATCATGGTTAAGAATTCCTTTCCTGGGTTTGGCCAGCCTAAATGCAGCAAGAGTTTCTATGAGCTTTTTGTTCTTTCATGAATGCATTCATTCATTGCTCAGAAGAGCAATAATGAAGATAATGAAAACAGTTATCACGCTTACTAAACATGCATGTAATATGTTATCTCATTCAATCCTTACCACTAACTCATCAGTTCTCAAGCAGGGCTGACTTTGCACCCCACCGGGCACTTGGCAATATCTGGAGATAGTTTGGTTGTCACAACTCAGGGGTGCTGTTGGCATCTAGTGGGTAGAGGCCTCAAATGCCACTGAACACCCTTAATGCACAGGACAGCCCCACACTGCAAAGAATTATCCAGACAAAAGACTGGTACCACAAATGTTGAGAAATCCTACACAAGCTCATGATGCCATCCTCATTTTTATGGACAAAGGAAAATGAAGCTTAGAAAAGTTAAGCAACTTGTCCAGGCTTATGCGAGGTAGGAAGTAGTAGGGTTGGGATTTTAATCCAGAGCCATTGCTGTCTCACTTCCTGGACTGTAGGCCATCCAAGGATAGAAACTCACATCCATGAAATTTTGTGCCAAGCCCAGTGCCTGGCAGTGGGCAATTTGTCCACAAATTACTATTTGCCATTTGTCTATTCCAGGGGTTGTCAAACTTTTGCTGTAGTGTCAGAGAGTAAATATTTTAGGTCTTGCAGGCTATATATCATCATGAATACTTAACTCTGTTGTTGTAACACAAACATAGCCATAGAAAGTATGTAAATGAATGAACTTGGCTGTGTACCAATAAAACTTTATTTACAAAAGCACGCGGTGGGCCAGATTTGGCTGATGGGCCATAGTTTGCTGACCTCCTTCTGTTAGAATAACTATCCTTCCATTACTAAGTCCCCATTTTTAGATTGCTGCCCAGCAAGCTCTAAGATACAGCTATATTTCTCAGCTGCCCCTGCAGCCCAATATGGGATGTGACTAAATTCTAGCCAATAAGAAGCAGGTGGAAGCATTATTTGTGATTTCTTGGATGGCTATTTAAAAGGAGCTGATTCATTTGGGAAGGGCCTCTTGCCTTCCTTCTTCTTTTCCTTCTTCTCCCAACCTACAAAGGGCTCCAGCAGCCATCTTGGTCCACGAGGTGACTGAGGAAAGAAGCTATAGGATAGGAAGGAAGAGTGGAAAGATAGGAGCCTGGGTCCCTGATGCCACCAAGGAGCCGCCATACGAGAGAAAAATAAACTTCTTTCTTATTTAAGCCACTGCATATGTTTGTGGAACCATATGCAGTAGAACCTAATCTCAGCTATATACCAGCAAGTGGAATCACTCAACAAATATTTGACTAGTGAGAGGAATGCCCAAAGTGTAAGGGAGTACAGAAGAGGAAATGAATCCTGCTGGGGTGGGTGGGGTGTCATAGAAACAAACAAACACCAGGGCTTCCTCGGGCTCTCGGTGGTTAAGCACCCAGGATGACTCACGTCTCTGGCCAGCTCCCTCTGTCCCCTTTCTTCCTCCCAACAGGGGACTTTCCTTTTATAGTGACAACCACCAGCTACTCTATCTTTGCGGGGATCCTTCCTCACCAAGCTTGTCTGTTACAGAGAATGCAGTTTCCTACAAGAGAGTGCTCTGTTCCTTGTCATTTGGAAGGGGTTTTACCTACTGGACACCAAGGGGAGGCTGCCAGGGGAGTCCCCCAAATAACAAAAAGAGCAGAGTCTCACAGACTGAGGGCACATAACAGGTCCTTATTGTCATGGTCACAGATGTGTTTGCCTTTCGTTGTCACCATGCAGATGGCAGAGAGGGAAAAGGCCTGGTTCTGGCAGTAGACGACCCTGAATTTGAACAGTGGCTCAGTCACCGAGCAGTGTGGCGTTGGCCAAGTCATGTAATTTCCTTGAGAAGCAGTTTCTGAAACTTCAAAATAAATCAATAATAACTTTCTCCCAGCAATGTTATGAGAATTAAATAGTGAAAGGGTGCCTGGCAGAGAGGGGTATGGGGAGGCTCAGGAAACTTCTCTCTGCCTGCTATCCTAACGATCAGGATGACAACTTGGGATTTGGGTGGATCCTCTGCCCTGCTCTGGAAGGCAAAATCTTCCAGCCTTCAAACTCAACGCTTCCTTCCTTTCCTCTTTTCCTGGCTTGTCCCACACAATTGCACTTCCTTTTAATTCTCCCACCCTACTTTAAAGCACAAGCAGAACAGTCCTCAGAATCAGTAAAAATCCTTTTTCCCCCGCTGACATTATTTCATACAGCCAGCCTTGCCAGACTCCTGCATGAACATCCAGTGCCACAAGGACATTCCCAATGTCACACTTGCTGGCCACACGTTTTCACTTTCCGATGAATGAGGCCTTGACACGGTCATCTCCAAGAGAATAAGTGGTCACAGGACACTTCAAACCTGGAGGCCATATCCATAAAGGTGGCTCACAAATGCAAAATAGTCCACGTCCCAGGAGAGGTCTGAAAAAGCTATTAGTGCCATGCAGGGGAAATGAACAACCCAAAAAAAGCTGTCGGCCGCGGACAGGATCCCACGGCATTCAGCGTGGGAACTGGGTTCCAGAGAGTGGCTGTTCATGAGGCTATACACGTAGCACCTTCCTGCAAACGGTGTCAAGGAGAAGTGGGCAAGCCCCAGAGAGAGGGTAAGTGACGAGGGCCCACAGGTGAGGGTCGTTTGGAAGCATTCACGGCAGGGCCACTTATTGGGCAGATCGGGAAAAGCAACCCAACCAAAGGCAAAGAACAAATCGTGGATATAGGTCTGGGTGGGCAAGAAGCAAATGGTCCCTCTTTTTGTCCTAGTGTCTGGCGGAGTAATGTTCCTTTCCCTCCAACAGAGCATCTGAACCTAACAAAAGACACCATTAAGCATCAGGTAAATATGAACAAAAGTCGGATGGGCCGACAATAAACAAATGACTATGTGTGTGTAATAAAGCCTTTCTCTTTGGTTGCTAACAATAACCACAGCCTAGGAAGAAAGCAGAATAAACTCCATCAGGGAGATGGAATGGTATTGACCTCCAGTGTGTATGGGAGGTTATGTTAGGCCCTGTACAGATCGGATAGAAGCCCGTCCTTCATTCATTCAGCCAGTCATTCTGTAATACCTGTGAGGCCTGTCCCATGTACGAGGCACTGGGACAGTTGGCACTGCGGGGCGTAGACTGAGGGCTGTGAGCGGGCCACGCTCTGCAAACGGAGTCAAATTGCCTCCTAGAGTCCTGATTCCATCTTACCAGCTGCGTGATGATCTTGGCCAACTTAACTCTGCCATCTCTCTGTTTCTCCATCTGCAAAAAGGGGATACTAACAGCATCCCTTGTGGGGTCAGAGTGAGGCTTACACGAGATAACACCCATGAAGCTCTCAGAAGAGAGTGCCGTTCCTCTTGTGCTAGCTGTGGCGGTGGCTGTTGTTACTGTCACTACTGCAGTCCAGAGGGGCTGAAAAGGCCGGCCTTGAGCAAGTCATGCCAAAAGCACTGAGAACAAAAAGGAGAGGGGCAGTGCTGGGTGTTGCGGAATCACTCAAGAGAAGCTCATCTGGGAGCCCGATGTGCAGCTGGTGGCAAGGTCTGGACTAGGTCCCAGACTCCTGGGTTCTGATGTAGTCTTTTCCCTAAGATCGACGGAGGCCAGCCCCAAACACAGCTACCCAGGACTATGGCCCCCAAACCCAAATGCAAAATTAGGGAGCCACGCTAACATAATATTAGCATCACCTGTGTCATGGCCAAGCAGAACACGGGTTTCAGAGATGGGTGGCGACCAGGATTAAAGTCAGCTCTAGTCAAATGGACCAGCTACTCCCTAACTCCAGCCCTTACTGGTTTTGTGACCCTGCGCAAATGACTTGGCTTCACCCAGCCTCAGTTCCTCTCCCCGTTAAATGAGGCTACTGACAGAACCCATCTTCTAGGGTTATTGTGAGGACTCAATGTTCAAAAAATAGCAGCCTTTGTTGTTGTTTTCATTGTTTTATCTCACACCCAGTTTACTGTGGGCGTTTATTAAACATTTGCTTCCTAAACTTGTACTTTCTGTGTGAGACTGTTCAGGGCTGGAAGTAATGGAAGGTTCCTGTGGCCCTGAAGTCCTGGTTGGGAGTGACAGCTGGCGTCCCGCTGCTCTTGCTTGTCCCTCTGGCCCACACCAGGCGACTGCCTAGACAGTCTCCTCAGGATTTGGCTGAAGTGTCACTGTTATTACAGAACCAGACACAAACCTCTTCACAAACAGGCAAGCTATTTTTTAAAAAAAACATTAATCACACATTTTATTTAGAAAAGCAACATAACACCATGAGGCAATTTTTAATAACAGCTTTATTGTCATCTAATTCACTACCATACAATTCGCCCTTTTACAGTGTACAATTCAGTGGCTTTTAGTCACAGAGTTGTACAGTCATCACCACTAATTCCAGAATATCTTCATTACCTCCAAGAAGAAACCCCAGGCCCATTAGCAGCCACTCCCTCTTCTCCCTCCCTTCCCCTCCCAACCCCCAACTCCCGGCAACTACTAATCCACCTTCTGTCTCTATGGATTTGCCCGTCCTGGACATTTTCTATAAATGGAATAATAATATGTGGCCTGTTCTCTCTGATTCCTTTCACTTACCATAATGTTCTCAAAGTTTACCGTGTTGTAGCCTGGACTATTACTTCATTCCTTTTTATGGTTGAATAATATTCCCTTGTATGGATATAACACTTTGTTTATCCGCTTTTCAGTTTATGGACACTTTCGGCTATTACGAATAATGGTGCTATGAACATTCATGTATAAGTTTTGTGTGGACACATATGTTCAGTTTTCTTGGGTGTATGTCTAGGATTGGAATTGCTGAATTATGTGGTAACTCTGCTTAACCCTTTGAGGAACTGCCAAATTGTTTTCTGAGGAGACTGCACCATTTTTATTCCAGATTCCACTAACATCTGAGGATTTCAATTTCTCTGCACTCTTGTCAGCAGTCAGTATTGTCCATTATTTTTTTTTTTATTACAGGTATCCTAGTGGGTATTAGCCAAGTTTTTAAAAAGAAAAAAAACCCTCATAATTGTTTTTCCATATATCCCAAGGGTCTAGAACTGTAACTGGCATATAGTAGACAATATATAATTGTTAAACAAATGAATAAGCAATTTTATCATCCCAATGTGACTATTTCCATTTTATCTTATTCCTGTCTAATCTGTCTATATAATACATACTTCATGCAGTTATGACTATATTTGCATACAATTTTTTTCCTGCTTTCTTTCACCTAACATTAAATTTAAAAATATCCTTTTGTTTCTACACAGCCTTCATAATTATTTCTGCATTGGCTGCCTAATAGTTCCTTTAGTGTATGCATTATAAGGGACCAAACTATTAGATAGCTTATTCACGGTTTTTCAATACCAAGTCTATTTTTAGCAAGTTGGGAGATGGGGAGAAAGTTGCTTATTTGGCAACTTTTTTTCAGAATCCCAGATGGTAATGTGATGGGTAAAAACAGCAGACAGAAAATACCTGTATAAGTCAGGGTTCTCCCGAGAAACAAAACCAATAGGATATGTGTGTGTGTGTGCGTGTGTGTGTGTGTGTGTTGAGAGAGATTTATTATAAGGAATTGGCTCATGTGATTATGGAGGTGGGAGGGTGGCAAGTCCAAATCTGCGGTGTGTGCCAGCAGGCTGGAGACCCAGGACAGCCACTGGTGCAGAAGAAGTCTGAAGGCCCTCAGCTGAAGAATTCCCTCCTGCTCGGGGAGACTGGTCTTTTTGTTCTATTCACGTCTTCAACTGATTAGCTGAGGCCCACCCACATTATGGATGGCAATCTGCTTTACTCAAAGTTCACCAATTTAAACATTAATCTCATCCACAAATACCTTCCAAATTGACACATAAAATTCATCCTCACACTCCTGAATGGATTCCAGGGCCCTGTTTGGGTTTCTTGTGTTGTTGTACATGGATAAATTACCTGAGGGTCTGACCTGTTTATGAATCAAGCCTTCTAAGCTTCATTGCATAAGCAAAGGCAAATAAAATAAGGGGAGGAGAATAGAAGTGACTGTGAAATGAAAAACGTTAGCTTTGTTGTTAGGACAATCAGATTCCAAGCCCGCAGGATTTTGATGAGCATTTCCATCTCTGTCATTGCACTGTCATTGCCTTTTCCTGAGTTTTCTGCCTCAAATATGTATGACCCTTAAAGGCAGGGACTGCGCCTGGAGCCCCATTATAGCTCTTGGGCTCACCAGTTATCAACAAATTTTTGTCCTTATTTCATCTATAAATTGCTATGAGCTGAATGTGTCCCCTAAAGTTTATGTGTTGGAAACTCAATCCCCAATGCAACAGTGCTGGAGGCGGGGTCTAATGAGTGGTGGTCAGGTCATGAGGACTCTGCCCTTGTGAATGGATTAATGCTGTTATCTCAAGAGTGGCTTTGTTATAAAAGTGAGTTTGATGCCCTCTTGCTGGCTCACTCTTGCCCTTTCTGGGCTTCCACCTTCTGCCATGAAATGGCACAGTACAGAGGCAGACACAGGCACCATGCTCTTGGACTTCCCAGCGTCCAGAACCAGGATCCAATTAAATTTCTATTGTTTATAAATTACCCAGTCTTGGGTATTCTGTTGTAGCAGCAGAAAACAGACCAAGACACAAACAGTCATGGTGTGCCTACCTTGTGCCTGCCCGTGTAAGCAGCTTCAGTACATGACCTTGGTTACATCTTACTACAAACATATGAGGTACATGATATCCTCACATGCATAGTGGAGTGTCTGGTGAGGTGGAATTGTTATTTTTTTTTTTTTTTAGTTTAGCATGGTATTTAGGAATTCCTGGCTGCTTCTCTGTGTCAGGGGAGAAGCGAACTTTCTAGAAACATTTTTCTTTATTCTGGGAAGAATCACTTGAGGGGCACTTCGTAGTAAACAAATGTAAAGAAGTATGTACCCATCCCACAGGGTGCTAGGAAGGTCCGAATAACAGCTTCCCCTTCTCCCCCTTTTGTTGGGTAGGCAAAGTCTACACCACTCCTTCCATCCCCACCCTCATATCTCCTGAGGGGACAGAGCTGGCTGCTGGGGGTCGTGGGAGAGGGCATATCAAGATGAGGAGAGTTCTAGATAAAATAGAGCCTCATGTCCAGTTTACTTGCTTAGTTGCCCCTGTACAGCCTTTGCCTCTCCTCTCCAGCCTGGTTCCCAGCTCAACTCTGTGGGGTCTCTCTTTTGTCTCCTTCTCCAGAAAGTTGTCCTGCTTCACACAATTTCCATCACGCATAGCCTTGTTGTTCTCTGTGTCTGTACTACACAATTTAACATAGCCATTATTAATGTGTTTTTTTTTAATACGAGGACTCTTTTAATCATTTAAAATTTTATTTATCTGATATAAAAGTAACATATTTGTAAAAAATAATTCAAATAATACAGAAATGTACCCTGTAGAAGGTGAAAGCTCTTCATTGTACCATCCACTGAAATAAATGTCACTGACAATTATTTTTGTGAATTCTTCCAGATTGTTTTCTACATAGTGCATATGATAAAAATAGTGGTGTTACTAGATAATATTACAATGAGCACAACACTTGCTGAGCACTTTACCTTTTACCTATATTATTTAATTTAATCCTCACAACAATCCTGATGTAGGAGTATTAGACTCCGTGTGACAGAAGGGGAAACTGAGGCTCACAGAGTAAATAAACTTGCCCATGGTCCAGTTCAGAAAGTGGTAGAGCAGCGTTCAAATCCCAGCAGTTGGGCTCCAGAACTTGCTTCCTTTTCCACCATGGTATTTATTTTTATGTCTGCCTGCAATTTTGTATAATAATGTACATATTATTTTACAACTTGCTTTTATATAATAGTATTTTTTCAAACTATTACTTACAGATGCCCTTGGTTCTTTTTAATGCAAGGGGTGAATGCATTATACTGCAAGGTAACAAAATTTCAGAGACTCCACATAACAGGAGAAGTGGGTTTTAGCTGTGATGCTCTGGGGAGAAGGTACAGTATGTTTTTAAGAGATTTGGAATTATTAATAGAAGTTCTAGGTCCTGGTACCATTACTGCCACTTCCTAGCCTTGTGCCTTTGGGATGTCAACAGCTCCAAGCCTGCTTCTGCTTCTGGAATCTGAGTCCAGTTTAGCCTTTTCACAGCCAACCTCCCGGGGTGGTGTGAGATCTGCAACACTACCCGTGAAAATGCTTCATAAACCATGTTGAATTATGCAAATGAAGTGAGAATTATCAGGATTATAGAAACGTTATGGCCTGGAATCATGCTTCCAGCATTTTGAGGAATCCATTCATGGGATGCTCATAAAAAAATTTTGTTTTTCTTTCCTGGCATTGTTCTCAGCCAGGCTTGTACGGGGAGTCCTACTTGATCAGTAAGGTCTTTACTTAGGTATTTACTTAGCTATCAGGTCTTTAATGCGGCACATGATTTTCAAGTGAGTTATTCAATTAATCATCTCTGTCATAACCATGGTGTCCCTTTGGATTGTCTGGTTATTGAAAGCCATGGCATCTGGAGGGGCCGCCCTGACTCCCTGCTCATCCTGCAAACAGATCAAATGGCCTCGGGGGAGAAAGCCCAATTAATGGCAAAGTGAATTAGTAGCAAGTTGGGAAAAAAGAGAGAGCCAAATGGTTACCCAACACACAATTTACCTTCCTTTACACAAGGCGGTGGTCCAGTAATGCATCTAAATGGGATTTCTACAAATCGAATCAAAATGAACGAGATTGCTATTTAAAGGATCCTGAGGGGAATGACTTGATAAAAGATCTTTCCATATTCATGAATGAGTCCCTTGATAGAACTTCGTTTTCTAAATTTGAATTTTTATAATCTGGATTTAAAATTATTATATTAGAATAGTTTCTATAGTGATAATAATTATAGCGACCTAATGCCTAAAAAAATATATGAATTGTGCAGCTAAGGACATATCTCCTCTGAGAGACAAAGTTTAAAAGAAAGGTAGTGCCTTGATTATAGATCTGTCATAAAATTCACTTCAATGAGGGGAAAAAGATTTCAACACCAGATAAAGAAAGTATTTCAAATAAACATTTATGACCAATAAGGGAATGAGTTGCCCTTTGAAGTATCAAACTGCTTGTCAGAAAAATTTGATTATAAGGAACAACTTTGTGGAAATCTGTTTTCATTTTATGATCAGGCTTGAATTTGTTTTACGAAATACCTGTCTATGGGAGATATGAGATGGGCAGGACTTTTCTACTTCTACAGGTTTAGGTTAAAATAGCTTTAAGGGAAAATAAATATAAATAACAAGTCTTGGAAAAAAGGAACTGCCCCAGTGGCATTTGGGAAGGGCTAATGGGTTGCAGTCACCCTGCTTTGTCTAGTGATGGGAGGATTCCAGCTGTTTGTTTTTATATCCACATGGGTGGGAAGGAGGGCGCAGGGGAGAAGATTAAGCATCATCTGAGAAGAGACTTTCTTCCTTTGCCATGAATGCCTCCTTGAGTCACTGCCTGGAGCAAACAGTACCTACCCCTTCACTAATCTCTTTTTCTTTTTCTTTTTTTTTTTTTTTTGAGACAGAGTCTCGCTTTGTTGCCCAGGCTAGAGTGAGTGCCCTGGCGTCAGCCTAGCTCACAGCAACCTCAAACTCCTGGGCTCAAGCAATCCTTCTGCCTCAGCATTCCGAGTAGCTGGGACTACAGGCATGTGCCACCATGCCCGGCTAACTTTTTCTAAATATATTAGTTGGCCAATTAATTTCTTTCTATTTATAGTAGAGATGGGGTCTCGCTCTTGCTCAGGCTGGTTTCGAACTCCTGACCTTGAGCAATCTGCCCTCCTCGCCTTCCCAGAGTGCTAGGATTACAGGCGTGAGCCACCGCGCCCGGCCCCTAATCTCTTTTTCTAGCCATTTCTGAAACACATAAACATACACATACACAGAAACAGACAGACATGTCTGTATAAATCTAAAGCACACAATGAACCCAGAGAGAGCCTAAAATCAGGCCTGAAGATCAGCCATAGCCAAATGGAAGCCATCACCTGGAAGGGACCAACCTTCTCATTTTACAAATGAGGAAAGTGATGCCCAGAAAAGCAAAAGCTGTGTGACTCACCTGCCACTCAGGTGGGCAAGTCATTTCTTCTCCTTCCACGTTCTGATGCGCATCTGTTGGGGAGATTACTACATAGCATCTTCCTGCCTTGAGGACAGGGAGCCAGGGGGTGTTGTGCTCATTAGTTGAGTAATGGTTGCCACCACCTTTGAAGCTGCTGGATAAGATTGCAGGTAAATAACATTACCCCTGCAAATGAAATGGTTCCCTGCAAACAACCTGTCTTCACTTGTCGCCCATGGCCGCTGGCCACTTGTGGCTGCAAAGATTGCTACTGAACTCCGGGTCACAAGCGTCCATTTGCTCACAACCTTCAGAAAATAGGATGTCTGGGTCTGGTTCTTGTTATTAAAAGCAAACAAACCCATTATTAAAAGTAAACATGCAGAACTGCTTTGAAACGATTGCTTAAACGTCCCCTGGCTCAGCAGCCTAAATTCACCCCATTACCCTAAACCAAGCCTTTCTCCTAAAGAGGGAACCTAAGAGTATCTTGTAGGGTGCCCCTCTTCCCAAGTGCCTGTTGCAGGGTATGCTTAGTAACCACATTATCTCTAATTGTCAAGATGTAGGAGTGAGCATAATATTTTGTATTTTACCAGTAATGACATGGGCCATTCAAGCAATGTGCTCACGGGCACAGCTGAAACATCGAACGGCAGAATTTGAACTCGAGTCTCTATAACACCAACATGCACGCCCATTCCACCTTAGCACACTGACCCCATTAAAGATAGGTGTCCCATGTCTGTTTCTGTTGTTGATTTCAAAGAAAAGCTCAAGACTTAGGAGAAGGAAGCCTACCATCTGCTTAGGTAAAACCTCTTGAAATTGCAAGCATTCTAGTAGAATTGCTGGGGGGAGAAAGCCCTGAGCCACCCTTGGTACTTAAATGTGTATGGTAGGCAGAGCAAAGACTATAGATGCTTAACTCTTGGTGTTCAACATCTTGCCCCAATGCCTAATTCCAGTGCCACTTAATACACTCTTTCCAAACAAACCAGAATGGAGTGCAAAGTTTGCAATATGTAATTCACTTGGCCTTGCCAGTGAATCTAGAGTTACATTCTCAGTGACAGACTTCTGCTAGCCAAACTTAAATGAGACTGATGTATAGTCAGAATATTAATTGGCTACAGTATAATTTTGTTTGCCTGGAAGTCTTAATGCTAGAAGCATCTAAACATGGTTTGTTCTAAAATGAATTTTAAAACCTTTAAAATCATTCTATTTGAAGAACCAATAAACAATTTGCTGTCAGTGCAAGGCTAGGTAATGGAGAGATTTACCACACCACCAATGACTAGTTGGGGACAACTCAGCAGCCCAATTTTTTGATGTGGATGCATGATGTAAATTGTTATGAATAGATTGACAGTGACTCTATCGGAGTTATTTCATGTTGTAAAAAACTTTATGAATTATGTGGACTACAAACCATTTACTGAAAAATAATCTGGCTGTTCCTCAAATTGTTACACATAGATTTTCCATATGACCCAGCAGTTCCACTATAGGTGTATATATCTAAGAGAATTGAAAATATATGCCCACACAAAAACTCACACACAAATGTTCATAGCACCTTTATTCATAACACCCCAAAAGTGGAAACAACTCAAATATCCAATCAATGGATTAATGCATAAATAAAATGTGGTATAGTCACACAATGGAATATCATACAGCCATAAAAAGCAATGAAGTATCAGTCCATGCTCCAACATGGATGAACCTTGAAAACTTTATGCTAAGTGAAAGAAGCCAGACACAAAAGTCTACATATTATATGATTCATTTACATGAAATGTCCAGAATAGGCAAATCCATAGAAACAGAAAGTAGATCAGTGGTTGCCTCGTGTCAGGAACAAGGAGGCTGGGGAGAAATTAGGAGTGACTGCTAATGGGTAGGGGGTTGGTTTGAGGGGTGATAAAAATGTTCTAAAATTGATGATGATTGCAGAAGTCTGTGAATATACTAAAAAGTCACTGAATTGTGCACTTTAAAAGGGTGCATTTTATGGTATATGAATTATATCTCAATGAAGTTGGCTTTTTTTAGACAAAAGCAAAAGCAAAAACATTTACTACTGAGTAGGAGATGTTCGTGCTGAGTATCTTCCATTGCTCCCCCAACCCCAATCCATTCTCCAGCCTTCTCTGCTTTGCTTTCTCAGTCAGCTGTTCTGTATGGACTGTACCAGCAGGTGCCCTCATACGAGTGATCAAACTATCTATTGTCCAAACAGGCATTTTTGAGAAAGAATAATGGGGGTAAACCAGGACTGTCCTGGGCAAACTTCTGCTGGGGTTTGATCCCTGCGGCGCGGGTTGGCTGCATCGCCCTGCAGAGGGTACGGCTTCCACCACACAGTAGGCTCCATGCAGCTGCCTCTCTGGGTTCCAAGCCCACCCTACCCTTTGGCCTCTCCTGGCAGGGGTGGTGACAGCTTCTCACCATTGCCGGCCCCTGGAGCTACACCATCCACTGGTTTCCCTAAACCCTGCCCATGTCCTTGCAAATAGTCTCTTTCTTAACCTTCCTCCATTGTCCGGTTTGAGTGGGCCATCTGTTTCCTGCCAGTACCCTACAGACACAAAACTCCAGATAAGCAGCCTGCAGGGTAAATTTGAAAGGAAGGGTGTGGCCAAGGGCAGCCACACTGCTAGATCTCTCCCGCAGAGCAGTTGCACTGACTCTCCTGCAGTTTCTACAGATGTCTGCTACACCAAATCCTGATAATAAACGATTTTACCACACCTTTTAGCAACAAGGATGTTGTAAGAAATGCAATTTTAATTTTTCTATTACAAGAGGGTTTTTTGGCCACTTTGAAGGAAATGAGTACATGGTGTAAATTACAATTTTATTGGGTTTTTGGTTTTGTTTTTGAGATAGAGTCTCCCTCTATTGCGCTGGCTAGAGTGCCTTGGCGTCAGCCTAGTACCTCACAGCAACTTTAAACTCCTGGGTTCAAGTGATCCTCCAGCCTCAGCCTCCCAAGTAGCTGAGACTACAGGTATGTGCCACTACATCCAGCCTATTTTTTTCTATTTTTTTTTAGTAGAGATGGGGTCTTGCTCTTGCTCAGGCTGGTCTCGAACTCCTGAGCTCAAGCGATCCACCCACCTTGGCCTCCCAGAGTGCTAGGATTATAGGCGTGAGCCACCGCGCCCCGCCTCAAATTACAATTTTAAGTATGAGAGTTCAACATAAGAAACTATATTCATTTGGTTTATCTTATTCAGAATCTGCTGTACTTCCTAAAATTGAGGATTTATGTATTTCATTAACTCTGGAAAATTCTCAGCCAATATCTCTTGGAACATCCATTCCTCCACCACCCCGTCCCTTCTCTCTGGAACTAGCAATTATGGTCTATTTTCATCTGTCCTCTTTGTCTCTGAACTTTTATTTTCGTAATTTCTATTTCTTTATTTCTGTGCTTTCTTCCAATCTTTCTGATCAAAAATTCTCTTTCCAGCTCATGTCTGTTCAGTTCTCCAACCTGTCCTTATATAGTTCAAATATATATTGGTAATTCCAGCGCCTGTAATTTTCATTCTAGACTTTCTATTTGATTACCTTTTCACAATGCTTGTCCTCTTGTCATAGTGTCTGTGCTTTTTATTTCTTCTTTTATATTCAAATCATTTTAAATCTACTTATGTCTATCAGACTGTTTGATTATCTTCAGTTCTTGTGGGTTGGATCCTGCTGTTAGCTTGGCTGCTGGTTCTTAAGAGTGATGAGTAGATTGTTTCCTTGTATAATTGATAATTTTAACTTTCGAACTCATTTCAGGGAGCTTTATTTGTGGGAATCCTATGGGGACTTGATTGATCCCCTCAGAGACATTTCTCCTTGGGGTTTTACCCAGGATTATTTTAGGCCAGTAACAATTTTTCACGTTAATTCTCGTCTTGGGTATTTTGGATCCATTTGAGATAAGGCAAATTTAAGTCTCCAAATGCAGCGGGGGTGCAGCCTCTGTTATACATTCTTCCTGGATGCTTTTTGCTCCCACCCAGAGCCCAGACCAAGACTGTCAAGCTTCTGTGTCAGCTGCCTGTCCTGGTGGGAAGATTGTTTCTGGTCCACCTGTCTTTGAAGTGCTGAAATTATGGGGTATCCTGGCTCTGTGGGTGGCACTCAGTTGCATGTCACATGGGGTCAGGGCCTCTTTTTTTCTGGTCCCTCTTGGGGGCGAACACTCAGGCCCCTGGATTACTAAACTAAGGACTCCCTGCAGGGCAATCGAAGCATCAGCTTTCGTACATTCTCTCCTTGTTTTCAGATTTCCTTTCGTTGCCAGCTGCTAGGGATTTTCCCTCTTTCTTGCTGGCTCTGCCGGGTATTTAAAAGGATTCTGATTACATTTTACTTACTACGTCTACATGTCTGTAGCAGGAGGGGGTTTCAGGTTATAGAATCTTCCTCTGTGACAACTGGGAGTCCCCTTTTCATTGTGTATATATTATGAAATATTGGCGTTAGTGTAATGTGTAATATTTTCCACTTTTAGGTAAACTCAGATCCTCTAATGGATTTAAAATAACTGGATATGTTTCTCGATTACTTCACACGGTATGTAGACTTAAGGTTTGCTAAAATGTGTTTTTCATGCTCTTTTTTTTTCTACTCTGGCCAGAATCTATATTTTACTTACAAAATACCCCTTTTTCTCATCTTGCTAACATGGAACAGAAAGAGCTAAGCTCCCAAAATGCTGTCAATGAGGAAAGGCCAGGTCCTACACAGTCTTGTTCTGTAACTTGTAATCGGAGTATCTGCTCCACTGAGAGCCCAATTCTCTGTATCAAGGTAATACAAAAGCCAAATGAGTGGTCAGCAGGCAGCTCGGGAGCATATAAAGAAAGCGAAGGAAATTGGATGCTCCTGGTAGAACAAGCATGGCTTGGCGCAGAGTAGGTGCTCAAGAAGTGTCTCAGGAACTGGATTGAACTATTCCTCCTCCACATTGTCTTGGAGACCCAAGAGCATTAGATACAGCCCTTTTTCCTTGAACAGTCCCAGAGAAACACAAATTCTTACAACTTCTTTCCTCCTTTCATATCTTCCCTGTGAGCCAAACTCCTTACTCAACTCCCATGGCCAGAAGCTATGAACTGGCTTGCAAAGGAGTTTTTAAAAACTGGGAAATCTAAAAGTATTTTAAAATTGGGTAACTTCACCTCTAGGCACAAAGTTTTAGCCTCTCCAGACAGATTGCAGTATGTAGCAATTAAAGGCCCGTATTTCCCCTAACCGAGGACTGGGGGCGGCTGTCCCTAACGGGAGAACTTGCTCTCTAGGTCTCCATGGCCTTTCCCACTCCTTATGAGCCCACACCTGGCCTGCTTCACGCAGGTACACTGCCTGACACCCACATGCTGCAGGGTTTGTGCCTCTCCTGTCCCTACATTTCTTCAGCCTGGCTACTAAGAAGTTCATCGCCTTCTTTCATTAGTTTCCTGTCCCACTGATACATTCTGGACACTGAGGTTTATACTTGGGTATTTCCCTGCCATCCACAAAACACATACAAAACATCTCTTAGGGTGAGTCATTGTGACAGATATTTTAAATTGATTCTTGCTAATTTCATTTTCAATTGAAACTCTTTTATATACTGACAACTCCCCAGTTTGTTTAAGGGATTTAGTGGCTCAGGGATCATATGGAATTCTGCTTATAGGTCATCAGGGCAAACTTAAGCCAATTTTATTTCATAGAAGAGCCAAGGTCATGATCAATATGTAAATAGCTA
The DNA here is from genome assembly GCA_008750895.1 of Mirza zaza. Taxonomy (NCBI): domain Eukaryota; kingdom Metazoa; phylum Chordata; class Mammalia; order Primates; family Cheirogaleidae; genus Mirza; species Mirza zaza. The sequence continues at coordinate 64,210 of VSMD01023721.1, read as the reverse complement.
ACCGTTAGTGAGTACTAACTGTGCACCAAGTACTAGTCCAAGTGATTTCATTCAGGCCTCGTAGCCTTAAGAGTTAGCACTTGCATAATTCTTATTCTACAGATGAAGAAACCAAGGCACAGAAGGGTGGGAAGTGATGGAGCCAGAATTCCAGCAACCTGACTCTGGGCCCACCGTCTTAACCCACTCAAACAACTTGTTCAATACAAAGACCCCTCACAAGGGTGACAAGTTTCACAAACATTGCCTGTCTCATAGCAACCTGGGATGCCTGCATAGCAATTTAGCTAAATGTTAAAATCACCTGAGGATCTTTTAAAACATACCCAAGCATGAAGCAGATACCATAATGGCATAACATTTGGGAAATCTAATGAAGGGCAAATGAGATATCTTTGTACTCTTCTTGCAACTTTTCTGTAAGTCTGAAAGTATGTCAAATAAAAAATTAAAAGGAAAATGAATGAATTAGAATATCATTAGTTGACCTGGGGGGATTTCTGCAGAAATTATTGCTAATAGCAAGATCCAGAAAAGTGTGTGTGACATGATCCCATTTTTGTACAACAATGACAAAATCCATACACATGCATCTGTATGTCCTTATGTGAGAATGGAATAAAATATGTATGATACATTAAAAAAATTTTGGAGCACAACCCCCAGAGGTTCTACTTGAATTGCTTAGGGGTAGAACTTGTGCCTGCGTACCTTCTTTTAAAGTTCCCTAGATCAGGGTTCTTAACTTTGCTGCACATTTGAATCACCTGGGAAGCTTTAAACCAGCCTGGTGCCCAGGCCACAGCCCAGACCAATTAAATCAGACTTGCTGGGAATAGAGCCCAGACATGGGTGTTTAAAAATTCCTCCAAGGGGATTCTGATGGACAGCCGAGTTTGAGAACCAGACAGGGTCCTAGGGGCAGCCAGGGTTGAAAACCACAACTGGGAAGGGAGGGGACTCGTGTATGTAGCCCTACTACGTGATAGGCATTTGACATCCATTTCAATCCTCAGACCAGCCAGTGAGTTAGGAACCTGGAAGGAGAGAGAGGCTGGCTCCAGAGATCAAATAACTTGCCAAAGGTCACAGAGCTAGAAGATGGTAGTGCACGCTCTAACCCCACCATCCACTGGCCAGCCTGGCAGGAAGGAGGGGAGGGGAGTTGCTTTGGGAAGACTTCATTGCCTCCCAATCTTTCTTCCCCAAGACCACAGGAGTTGAAATTCCTTTAATGGAGATTCTTTCCTTTGGGTTACTCCTCTTGGGAGCTATTAAAAACAACATCAAGAAGCAAATACTCCTGGGAGGAGTTGCATATTAATAGGATCTTGATGTCTGCCAGGTGAGGTGAGTGCTTGATGTTTTGAAAGAAGGGGAAAGTTAGAATGATGCTCAAATGTGGGAAAAGAATATAACATAAGGAGTTTAAATTTGATCTTTTGTCATTCTCCTGCTCATTCTCCCTCTACTCACCAGCTTCCTCACAGGCCTTAATAAAGATGCCAATTGGGCTGGGCATGGTGGCTCACACCTGTAATCCTAGCACTCTGGGAGGCCGAGGCAGGTGGATTGCTCGAGGTCAGGAGTTCGAAACCAGCCTGAGAAAGAGCGAGCCCCCGTCTCTACTATAAATAGAAAGAAATTAATTGGCCAACTAGTATATATAGAAAAAATTACCTGGGCATGGTGGCGCATGCCTGTAGTCCCAGCTACTCGGGAGGCTGAGGCAGAAGGATTGCTTGAGCCCAGGAGTTTGAGGTTGCTGTGAGCTAGGCTGACGCCAGGGCACTCACTCTAGCCTGGGCAACAAAGCAAGACTTTGTCTCAAAAAAAAAAAAAAAAAAAAAAGCCAGTTGTCTGTCCTACCTTGGGGAACACTTTTCCAGACTCTCTTTCAAGGAGTTTAGGGATGCTTCACTTTTTCGTGAGACAGGAGGGCCTGGTTGTCAGGCCTGATGCCGGGAGAGTCCCAGGGACAAAAGAAGCAACGAGAGAGGTGTACTTTGGCAAACACTGCTAAAGTTGGGGTGTTTGGAGCATTTAAATTCAGACATGTGGCAGGAAAGCTGAATTCAGCGTCCTCTGGGCTAAGGCAGGGGCTCCTTATCTCAGGAGCTCTGGAGGCTGGGCAGAAGGGAGATTTTGGGGCATGGGAGTCAGAAAACCAGAACCGGAGTCCTTCCAACAGTAAAACAAGGACCAGTATAATGAATTCCATCAATTAGCTACAACACAGGTAAAATGCCTAGATTGCACACAGTAGGTCCTCAGCAATGTCAGTGGGATGGCATGTCACATTGGAGAAGCCTTGCTTCATCTCTTCATCTTCTGTTGATAAGGTTTGAGTCCTTATTTACTATATGGCAGATAACACTTTAAGTGCTTTCATATATTAGCTCATGTAATGTGCAGAACAGCCCTACCAGGTAGATGCCATTATTATCCCCACTTACGATGAGGAAACTGAGGCCCAGAGAGATTAAGTCACTTATTCAAGGCCGTACAGTTAGTAGGATGTACACTAGAGTTTGAATCCAGGCAATCTGGCTGTATTAGCAGTCATCTTTGTCATTGTAATACCGATAGTATTAAAATCATAATAATGATGATTGACAGCTAACTATTTATCAAGCACCTGATTGGCAAGGTGCAGATGAGGCCAATGCATTCGAAAATCCTTGGGGACAGTGACCAAGAGATCAGTTACTTCCTGAAGGTAACACCCCTCCCTGGTGAGTTTGGGGAGACAGGCAGAGAAGGGGATTGCAGGAAAAAATTATCTTCTGCAGCTGTGATATGCAGCTCCATGCATCTCTTAAACCCACATGGTTTTCAAAGTCAGATCTTTTCCTACTACTCTGTGAATCTGACACAAGGTACAGCAGTTTGCACTTGGTTTCTTTTGGCTGCCCTCCTAGTGTTTTCCGTTTGTTATATTTTGTGTTTCAAATAGTTAACTCAAGGATCAAAGGCACTGTTAGATGCATATGTTTTAAGGTCTTTAAAAAACTTGATCATTTGATTCCCCTCTCCCTGGCCCATTTGATGTTAATCTGAATGAGTGGTCTATCTAAGTAGATAAGCAGTAGAGCTGCGAAAATGAACCACCAGGCCCCAAATCCTCCTGGGCACATTTGTGCTCTTTCCAGGTTAAACCTCCCAAGAGGGCTCTCAGTGGGCCTGAAACACATCAACCGTCCAAGTCACAGGCAGTCAGCAATCTCTATAGGCTCATCAACAGCAGAGAGAAGCTCTAACGCCGTTTCTGTTCATCTTGCAACGCGCAAATCAATCCACTTTCCCAGCATCCTGCAACTTTATCGAACTCTCGCATGCCACTGCAGAGGACGCCTCCGAACTCTCCTTAATTATATATTTGGCTATTTGCAACCGTGACTCGGCGTTGCAGTCCTGACATCACGGAATGGGCCTCTTCTCAGAAGGCTGCTGTGGCTGCAGCACCTTTCCCGCCCTACTGAGCGCTCACTCTAAGCCGGCGCCCGGCTTAGAGTGCCACCGTGCAAGTAGTCCCCAGGGAGCGGCGGTGCAGCCTCAGTCCCGGGCGCTTGCAGCCATTGTGGGGTGGCCGCAGGCTGGCCGGGTGCTGGCACGCCCTCTCCGCGCTGCGACCGGCGGCCTGGGGAGGAGGGGTGCTTGGAGTGCAGTGGAGGGGAAGACTCCGGCCAGCGCGGCCCGCGCCACCGCCCGCCCGCCAGCCAGCGCCTCTCCGCCGCCCGCGCCCCCTGCGCCTCCCGGGCGCGCGCTCCCAGCCCCGCCTGCGTGCGGCAGACGCACGGCCGCGCGCGCGCGCCCCCGCGGCGGACGCACGGCCGCGAGCGCGCGTGCGCCCCTCGGAACGTCCCCGGGAGCCCAGCCAGAGCGAGCGCCGGGGCCGGGCGCGCAGGAGTGAAAAGGAGGCGGCGGCCGCGGCTTCGAGCAACAGATCCGGGCGCTGCGAGCAGACCCGCTCTCCTGTTTGGAGAATTTTTTTTTTTTTATTTCAAAAAAATTTATTACATTTGAAAATCTTGCATTTTTAAATGGCGCTGGCTCCGGGTCAGCGGGCGGTTTTCTCTGCATCAAGATGGGCTTTGCCGTTTCCTTCGTGGGCACCACTGGTGGCCTGATTGTCAGTCTTCTCCCGGCGTTTTTAAGGCCAGGAGCCGAGCGTTGCATGTAGGCGAACCGCCACCCTACAGAGCGGTTTGGCTTTTAAAATTATTGCTGTTATTATTTTGGGCAGAGAACAGTCGATCTCGTGCACGCCGTGCCCTCTGCAGAGGAGGCAGCCGGTCGGAGGTGGGTCGCTCCGAGGGCGAAATTCCTCCCGGGGTGAGCGAGCCCCGGCCCCGCGCGCAGTCCGGCGGCCCCGCGTGTGTGTCCTCCCCCTGCCCGCGCCGGGAAAATGGAGGCTGTGATTGAGAAGGAATGCAGCGCGCTCGGAGGCCTCTTCCAGACCATCATCAGCGACATGAAGGTAGGACGCCGGGGCCGCGGCGCACTGACCTCGCCGCCGCGCTTCGCCTCCACCCCGGGCCGGGCGCCCGGCCCTTGCCTGCGTCGTGGCCGCCGGCCACCTGCGGGAGCTCCCGGGCTCGGGTGTCACCTGCTCACCCGGGGCGGGCGCTGCTCAGGGCTCTGCTGGGTCGACGGGCGGGCGGCTTCTTTGGGGGTGCCTGATGCCCCCTGACCTCTCCCGGTTCATTGTCCCAGGGGGCGGCACCATCTCCTTCCCCCAGGAGCTCAGGGCCCCGGTTCCAAGTTTCCCATTGTCTGTCCCTACACTAAGTGTCTTCGTCCCGCCAGGGCTGGATGCCCGGGCGGGCGGACACCTGATTCCCTTGGGTGCGGAGTCGGGGCGCCGGGCGTCGTGGTGGGGAGGGAGTGGGGGCTCAGACCGGCCGCAGGGACTGGGAGCCTGGGAGGGAGGTCCTAGGTTATCAGGTCTACCTGGAGTGGGGGGATATGAGCAAATTACTTATTAATTATGCTGTTCCAAAGCTGGTGAAGGTGTGCGTGCCTTCCCCCAGCCCTCCCCGAGGGCGCGGAGCAGAAGTTCCCAGGGCAGCCTTGCAGGGGGCCCTCCTTCCCCCAGCTGAGGCTCCCTGCTTGAAGGCAAGATTGGGACCCCCCCAAACAACTGTATCCCGCCCTCCCAACACACACACACACACACTCTCTGTCTCCCTCTCCACGTTTTCTCTTGGAAGGATTGTGAAGATTGTGTGTGTATGTGCGCGCGTGCGCGTGTTGGGGGCGGGGAACAACACCCTGGCTTTTTCCTGCAAAGGGTGGGACTGGGGATAACCTGATCCTCAGATGTGGATTTTCTGGTGCACAGAGATAGACCAGGGCCCTATGTTACTCATCCGAAAGGAAATACAGCCAGCCGCACGAGCTGGCTGGAGGTGGGAATTGAGGGTGGTGGGGGAGTTTTTTTTTTAATGTGTATTTAGGGAGCTTCTCTTTGGCTCTAGCCCAGCCCCAGTTTGCCTCAACAGATCCAGATCCGGGGAGGTGGTGTTTAATTAAAAGCTCGGCTTCCAAAACGAGTGGGCAGGTTTGGAAAGCTGTGCAGAGAGTGGGTGTGGACAGCCCCTCTTCAGCCGCTGCCTGGGCGCCTGGAGGAGCTTTTGTCTGATGAAGTGTAGGGTTTGGAGAGGCTTCGTGCCTCGGAGATGGACTTTGGGAAGGAATGCCCAGCTGTCATGGCCTGCTTCCCCCTTTTAGAACCAACTGCCACTTCGCCCAGGGTGAACTTTACCAAGGTGCCTCTGTCCTGGGCTTGTCCATTTTGAAATCCTTATACAGAGCTCAGTGCCTTTTGTCAGAAACTGACATTCATGGAGCATAATCTGCAGCCAGACCCTGCTTGCCTAGGAATGCCTCTAATCCAGCCACTGGAATTAGATGGATTATTCCCTGTTCAGAGACAGCCCCTTTTATTCCTTTGCTCCCAAACCACATTGAATTATTAAAGTGGTCTTTTGAGACAAAGATTGGTGCCCTTCCATGGACCCCAGTATTTACCGTTAAATTCTACAGACCTTATAGACTATAGTCAAACAAGATTTGGTTTGAGGCACGAATGGTGTTTTCTGGTCTCCAGGGGAGGAATTTGAGATAGGTTGGTAAAGCTGCTTATGTTTTTTTTGAGGAGATAAATGGATGTTTCCAGTCCCTCAGTAGTAACAAGGAGCCCAGTGATCTAACCGATTTACCCACTGCAGTCCCGGAGTGATCACACCTGGAGTTTTTCTGTCTTTGTTCTTTAATCCAGAATCCGGGCTCGGTTCTTCCTATTGATTAGTTTGAATCCAAAGCCCTTCAGAAGGTGACCCTGTCCAAAGGGTGCACTGTCCTGCTTTCTACCTGCCATCCTGTGGCTGCCGGGCAGTGTGTTGCCCTAGCTGGGGACTCCTGGGTGCTAAGGTGGTGTTTTTTTCCCTCTGCAAGCTTGCAGTTAAAAATAAAGACTTCTTATTTAACGCCCAGTGAATGCTGACCTAGAGTTTGTGGGTCCCGACTTCTTTCCCTTTGAATTTAGTTGGTTTGTTCTACATCCTGTGGGAAAGCATATATTTGAAAGGGTTTTTCGTTTGTTTTGTTTTGGCAGTAAGATTTTCAAAGCAAGGTGGAGTGGAAGACTAAAACATGCTGTGGGGTCTGCAGAATTTTAGACTTTTGGGGAGTCGAGAGATCAAGAAAAAGGGAGTGTCTGATTTCCAAGATTGTTTATACATAAGACATTTGCTGAATATTTTCATGGAGTTTTCTTAAAAGACTTCTTCGTGGATTAGATGGCAGTGACTTTTTAAATGGAAATTTAAACATTTTAAAATTTGGGCATCTGGGATAAGCAGTGTATAGTGTACAAATGCATTAAGTCATTAGCTATAAAGGTCAGTTTTTAATATCTGAAATCAGCTGACTTTCTAATGACCTGCTTATATTCTCTTTTTCTCTTCTTTAAACTCCCAGATAATACCTTTGGTCCCCTTTCTCTGTGCTTTAGGGAGAAGCATAAATGTCGGAAACCCATTTGGAATGCCATCTTGATAACATTTTTAAGTTATTTTCTCAGATGTAATGTTAGACTGGGGTGAGAAAAGGGTAAGGAAAATGGTTTTATTAGTAACATTTGATTTTCCAAGGCAACACAGGAAGGGAGTCAGTTTCCTCTTTGGAGAAAAAAGGAAAACAACAAAAAATGGAGTAATTTCAAGGCCTGGCATCATCCATCTTCTGAAACCCCCAAATCTCAAGATACAGAAACGCTAGAGAGGATTCTTTTTGCTTTCTTCTAAGATATTTCATCTGGCTAAGTCCTCGACTGGCTGTCGGGGTGTGTGTTTTATTCCAGGGGGTAGGGTGTGGAAGAAAGCCTGACTTTTCTTCCATTGGGATCTAGCACTGTGTAAAGCAAGCAGCAGCTGTTAAATAACTTATTGATTCTTTGACTAGAGGAAACCTGGTGGTTTTCCCTTTTATTCCGCCTTGCTGTGGTGGTGGTCACTAATGAATGGTGGTGTGCAAAATCGCTTACTAGCTGTCTTTCCTTCCATCCACATAAATCACCCATCAAGTTGTCTGGTGTGAGTTGGCCCCAAAGGAAAGGGGAGACAAGGTATTTGTGTGGCTGGCGGGAAGGGCCGAATAGCTGATTTGTCTTGGGGAACAGTAGTCTGGAAGTGACCGTTGACTGCCTTCTGATGTGTAGACAATGCTGACTGCTTTCAGGAGGTCCTGGAATCTTTTTGTAGTTTCTATCCCACGTCCTGGCAAGGGTGGGCTATATGCTGCAAACAGATTTGTGCCTTTGCTTTTCAGTAATGGAACTGGCATAGAATTCAGTGATGTTTGAGGAGTTTTTAAGACTAGGAGATTTTGCTGGCCAAACTTGAGGGCAGCTCACCTTGTGGATGACTTTCTTCTTTTAATATTTAACTTGACTTGGGAAAAAAAAAAAAAAACAGTTGGATGCTAAAATCAAATATTTTCCTCACCCTTGTTGCTCAAGGATCAGCATGTCAGGAGCTGAATTGCTGAATTGGGCCTGTTGCAGGGAGAACTTTGTGCTAGGGTAGGAGAGTGTGTTCAGGGTTCTGCGATGTGACGAGTGTAAAAACCCCCAGCCACACCTGATTCCTCCACCCACGTGTCACGTTAGACAGGGGTGTCCTGTTACCAGCACCTGTGTGCAGCAGAATAGGAGCCTTGTTTGGTTCCTCCCTGCCACCCCCGTCCCTGTTTGCCACCACTGTCCTCTCTTCTCAGTCCTGCCTAAAATTAGAACTGCTAAAGGGACTTCTTGCATTCCATGGAAATCTTTCTGCGGTGCGGCGTGTCGTGATATTTTCCCTTGCTTATCATAAGATCAAGAATGTGGGTAGTGGGTCCAGCGCTGGATAATGATTTCAGGGTTGTTTTTGTCCCTTCACTGCTTTGGGGTTCCTGTCAGAGGGAGGTGCACTTCCTTGCTGTTTAGGGGGGGCCTGCAATGTGGAAGGCCTTTTGCTAGGCCCCGCCCTTGGAGAGCTCCTTGTCCTGTGGGCTGTAAACAGATAATGCCAGTAGAATATGGTGGCCTTGAAGGAAGGGCTTGTAGTCCAGCCTGGGGAAGGGCGTCAGTCTTCACAGGACTTCCCTTTGACGCTTCAAAAAAAAAAAAAAAAAAAGTTTTCTCTAGGAAGATACTGAAAACCCAGCCAAGGCCTCAGCCAGGTGCTCTGAGGGAGGTGGGCCGCGCTGTGTAAACGATGACAGCCACACAAAGGCAGGACAAGCAGAGCCCTTGTAAAGGACAGATGGCCCCCATGTTGGCTTTTCTCTTAGCAAATGGTTGTATTTGGCTAGGATTTTACAGCTTCCTCATTTTGGGCCCCTGGGAGAAGAAGGCAAAGTAAAGATGTCATAAAATTGACAGCAGGAACTGCCTGGAATGGGTGCCTGCTCAGAGATTTAGGGCCTCGTCTGTGTAGCTCAGTCTTTTTGGTTTCTTAGGTGCAAATCTTCGTTGTCATGGTTTGGAAAGATGTCATTTTTGGTCTTGGCTTGAGTGTTTCTATGGGAAAACCCCTTATACATCCTATTTAATCAAAGAGGGGTGGGGAATCTGCGGCCTCAAGGCCACATGTAGCCCTGCATATCCCCAAGTGCGGCCCCTCGACCAGTCCAAACCTCACAGAACAAATCCCTTTATTGAAAGGATTTGTTCTGTAAAATTTGGATTCAGTCAAAAGGGCGCACTCAAGGATCCAGAAGGCCACATGGGGCCCCAAGGCCCTTAGAACTTGTTGCTTGATGCAGTAAACCTTTATGTTCTGAAACTCCCCAGTTCGTAATGCCCCAGAGGGAGAGAAGAGGTCATTCCTAGGTCCTGGTGCCCATGGAAGGTAAGCTGAGCTCAGATTTTGCCTGTGTCAGCGATCACCCAGTTCTTATTGGCATCACATATAGTATTTATTGAGCATCAGCTGTGTTGCAGGCACCAAAGTCAGTGTTACTATTGCAGTAAGTAAAAACACAGAATTTCCAGTTAAACGTGCATTTCGGATAAATAGTGAACAATTTTTTGGCATAAGTATATTCCATGCATGATGTGTGTTCTCAGCAGCTGACTTCTTGCCCTTTGAACTCTTCTTTTGCATCTTGGTCATGGGGAAAAGGAAAAAGCTAAAATGGTATCTGTCAATTTGGCTAGCTCACTTGAGGTTGTTGAAATGCTTAGAAGGGTGGAAAGGTTGAAATTATTGATCCATTGCTTTATCTACAATTTTCATCTAGACTTTTTCCATCTTCACAGGATGGGTGAGAGCTGGCAAGATTCCTTCTCCTGTAGTGAGACCATTTAGATGTTCAAACTAGGTATGGAAAAGTGAGGTCATTTAGAGTTCCCCAGTACTTCTTGGAACTGCCTTCGGGCCCTTTCCCCCCAAACCCACACGTCTGTAAAAACAAACAATTACCTCTCCCCAAACCAAACCAAACCAAACCAAACCAAAGCCAAAGGACAGATTTAGCTGTGGAGGACATCAGACAATAAGTATTTGAGGCCTCTTAAAGGGAATGGACTGATGCCTTAACAGTTTAACTCAGATTTGCAGATTGCACTGCTGATATGGCCTTATTAAGTAGCAAATGGGAGAGACAAACTGGAGTAAATTAATTGGCTGAGCGTTAAGGAAGCCCGTTATATTTCATTGCTGAGGTTCTCCCTTGAATTAGCTGGAGACTGCAGGAGGTTTCATCTGAGTATGTTACATGAAAACAAATCAAAATGACCACAAAAAATAAAAAGCTGTTTTCAGTGCAGAATCCATTCCAGAGCAGCCCACCTCTCAGTGCTTGGAAGGCCTTGGCATGCAACTCTTTTCTTCTTGGCTGCTTCCTGATTTAGTTGGAGGTGGCTGTGTTTTTACCTACTGAACAAATGTGAGGGTTTTGGTTGTTTAAGATGTTCACAGTAGGTGCTAAGTGTGCATTGCATGTCATGAGCAGGGGCAGAGAGGACTTGTGGGGACCTACTGTGTGTCAGGCAATGTGCTAAGTGATTGGTGTGCGTGATGTCATGTCTTCTTCACATCTACCCACTTAACAGATGAAAAGACTGAGGCTTAGAGGGATTCAGTAACTTATCTGAGGCCATGGAGAGGCGGAGCCTGTTTGGCCCTGAGGCTGGAGTTCTGTAAGCTTGAACTGAGATGCTGTGAGGCCTCTTGTGGGGTGGGCAGCTCCAGTCTGGCTGTCATATTTGTGGAAATCATTTCATTTATGATATATTTACATAGCGTGGCTTCCTTCCCTCTCCCACTTACTAAGTCTTCTCCAGTAGGCAACCTGGCATCCCTCTCTTTCCTCTCGTTCCCCTGGGTGTGCAGAAGGCACAGAAGCTTTGGGGCCAGGCTCAGGCAAGTCACCTTCAGTGTCTGTCCTTGTCCCCACACAAAGTACATAGAGTCTTCTCAGTGACTGCCATGGATCCCGGGGATCTGTTGGTCCCTGAGGTTGGGCGACTCTGCAAGCCTGGCAACCCCCTCCCACTCCCATAATCGTCGGAATTAACTAAGTTCACCCAGAGTTCAAGGGATTCCTGCAAGAGAACTCCTTACCTTGAACTCGCTTTGTGTCCAGCCCTGGCCCTCTCTTGTAAAAGAGCTTTCTGTATTTAATCACGTCCCAGTAGCCCTCCCGTTTGGGCTGAGTTGGTAGAACCATTACAAGTCTGTGTTTGGAGCAGCTTGGTGGGCTCGCCAAGAAAAATCCTTCCTGTGCCGATTCTTGGCATCTACAGCTTTGGTCATAGTTTCTAAGTGGTTTTTCTTTTCCTGTCTAGTTTAAGTGGAGTGAAAAAAAAATCAGATGAGTGCCTTTTGAGCTGTGTGTTTTTGTTTGCTTTCTCTCTCTCAAAGAATTGGATGGCAGAAGTTTCACCTCGTTCGGCATCTGCAGCCTCCTGAGCACTGGCGGGCAGAGTGGGGAGCAGACTTTCCCCGTGTCTCCCTCCTCTGCCACCTCCTGCAGGACAGGAACCTCCAGGGCCTGCAGGAGTGAGTCTTGCCAGAAGAGGAGGTTCTGGGCAGGTGTACCTCTTTCGGCAGAGTGAGCATGGTTACAGGGAAGGGCCCTTTGGGTTCCCTGGGAGCTGGAAGATGCTCATGCCTGAGCCCCACTCCCCAGACCCCTGCTTGAGTGCTCTGGGTGCATCCTGGGCCCTAGGATTTTGAAAAGCAGCCCAGGTAATTCTAGTGTCTATACAGGGTGGAGAACCACTGAGCTAGTATAAAGCCTCCCCTTGCACAACTTCAGCCCCTCAAAGTGTTTTCTCAATCCTACCTACGTCTGAATAGGAGCACTTTTGGATAGTTGCACAACAAGGTGAATGAATATACTTAACACGGCTGAACTCTGTGCTTAATGATGGTCAAGATGGTAAATTTTAGTTATGTGTATTTTAGTACAATTGAAAAGAAAAATTATAGAAACTTTGAGTTAAATGTTAAGGTACATAAATTGAAATAGAAAAATAAACAACTAAGGCATCTTCAGAATACTTTGCTGTGTTTTGTTGATCTATAATAGTTCTGTCCGATACAGTTTTCTGCAGTGATGGAAATTGTCAAATACATGAACCACTAGCCACATGTGACTGTTGAGGTCATTAAGTATGGCTAGTGTAACCAAGGAACTGAATTTTTAGCTTTATTTTTAATTTGTTTAAATTTAAATAGCCATATAAGGGTGGTGTCTATGGTATCGAATGGTGCAGATCTATAACTTGTAAATAAATAAAAATCGTATGCTTGCTTTGTAGCACAGCTTCCCGCCTATCCTTCCTTCCTCTACACCTTGCTGGCCGCAACACTGCCCCTAAACTGCTGCCGTAGAAATTCTGGAGCTACTGGTGATCTAGGAGTCAAAGGGATCTGATTTCAAATCTGGTGGGCAAGTTACTTAGTCTCTCTGAGCCTCAGTTTCCTCTTCTGTAAAATGGGTCTAATGATTTACCTACCTGATAGAGTCATGAGGATTCTGAAATGAGATATTACATGTGAAGGTTTTCACATGGTGCCTGGCACACATGCAGTCAGATGTCAGCTACTGTTACAGTATTACTCTGTCTTGTAGACTTGGGGATGAGATATTTTTAAAGTCTTAAAATCTGTGTAGTAATTATTGCCTCCATTTCTCTTAGGGCAAACACTGCCCCACCCTTAAGGAGTAGTATTTAGTGCTTGCAGTGAAGTTGCCAGAAATGAACTTGAGGTGTTTTTTTTTTTCTTTTCTTGCCAAATAAATCACTCCTGAGTTAATTGTGACAGTCAGCTTGTCCAACAAGGGCCTATTTGCATTCAGTTTCTCAATTTGCAAAGCCCTCTGTCTGTTTATAGGGGTAGGGGAGGGTGGGGTGCCTCACAAGGGTCCTCAGGGCATTTATTTTAGTGCTTTAGGAAATAGAAAGTCTATTTTAGAGATGGTAAGGCCAGGGGAGGGGAGTTGCTTTTATCAGGGGGATCTTTTTTGTCTAGTTGTTTGAGTTTTCTTCTTTTTCTGGGGTGACTTCACTTGCCTCTAGCCTGCCCGGTAACAGCAGCTGTGTACTGAACCTCTGCCCCTTCCCAAGACTTGGCTGTGTGTGGGTTCTGCCTGTCTGCCGGCCGTGGCCCTCCTGCCTTCACCTGGTGTTTGAGGACGCCCGTGATTTGGCCCCAGCTGCATGGCCTGCTATGTGCCCTGTCTTTCCCAGCTTGGGTTCCCTGCCTGCCTTGAACACGTCCTGTGCTCCTCACTCTTGCAGTGTGTCCGGCACCTGCGATTGCTGCCTGTTGAAATCCTCATCCTTCAAGGCCCCATCAGAAAATGACTTCATTCTCTGGTCCCCCCTACTTCCTCCAACCTGGAAACCCTTAAGTCATTTTTCACATTCTCTGTTGATTCTACCTTGTATTTATTACATTCTCCCTTAAAAAGTGGTTGCCCTGGGGCTTCGAAGCCTGGCTCTGCCTCTTCCTAGCTCTCTTACTCTGGACAAGTCACTCAACTTTCCTGAGCCTCAGTTTTCTTATCTGTTAAATGGGGGAGGAGGTGAATAAGACTTTCCTCTTAAAGTTGTTGAATATTAAATGAGAAAGTGTATGTAAAGGGCTTAGCATGAAATAAGTGCTAAATAAATGCCCTGTGTGTCTGCCTCCACTGCCATAGTAATTCCTAGCAGAGTACCCTGCCCGTAGTGGCACTGAGTTCTGGATGTTTCAGAGAATAGGAGAAACCTGTGTCTTCACTTTATAACACAACAGACAAGAGTACAATGCTTTTCAGCTTTCAACATATAAATAATTTGAGAGCACACAGAGTACATGTATTCAACAAATACGATGCCAGGCGCTGCTTGCTGCATGGTGGAGATACACCTGTGAACAAGAAAGACATGGTCCTTGCCCTGAAATGCTCAAGCTAGAAGAGAGGCAGGCAAGTAATTAGAATTTAGTGAGATCTGCACCATGATCGAAGTCAGCCTGAGATTGTGGGGGCTCTGGGGAGAGCCTCTGATTCCCGTTTGGTGAAGGAAGAGAGTTTGGGAAGACTTTTGGTCTAGGTGACACTCAAACTGAGAAGTAAGTTTTAATTTACTTATTTAACAAGCCTTGATGTGACTACCAGGAACTATGCTAAGTGCTTGACAAGTAAAGACTTATTTAATCTCCCAGTGACCCAGTGAAGTAGTTATAGTAACTGTTAATATTATAGTTCCCATTTTACAGATGGTGAAACTGAGGTGTAGAGAGGTTAAGCCACTTGCCCATGTGGTACACCTAGGGACAGGCATAGCTGGGAGTTGAATCCAGGCAGTCTGGCTTCAGGGTCTGTGTTCGTTTCCACCCTGCTGGGCTGTCTCTTACAGCATAGCATTTTCGATTCTGTAATGGTTATATTTCATCAGTCTCTTTGATTGTTCTGTCTGTACCATTAGGACTCAGGATGAGTCAGATAAAACACACAAAAATCTAGGCTTGTCTCTGAGCCTCTTCCAGAAGCTTAAGGGGTCTCCCTCTAATTAAAGAGAAATAAGACCTGGCTGTTGACATGAAGCTATTGGGCAGTTGACTTACCCTGGCTGGTGCCTCTAACTTGTCAGCAGAGAGAACTATGTGGGCAGCCGTGGGTTGGGGGGCGAGACCACAGGATCTGATACAGCTGTCCAAGGTGGCAGCCACACAGCACACTTGTTTTGCTGGAGAAACCCCTCCGTCAAGGGTCGCCCCAGTAACGGCTCTGCACCCCACATGACTGAGTGCAAAACAGGAAGGGGGGAGATATTTGCAGCAGGAGGCTGGAAATGCTTGGGGATTAGTTCCCAGGGAGACCTCACTTCTGAGGCCAGCTCCGTTCCTGCAGCTGAGCGCACAGCCATTAAGGAAGTCTTTGAGTTCGGTTTAATGGTCCCTTTTTGTTTTGAAGTGACTGTTTACTGAACCTTCAAAGCCAACTCTTGCAGCAGGATGTGATCGAGGGCCTGAATAATTGGATGAGGCACCCCTATAGGAAGCAGGTAGAGGGGAGCAGAGCCAGGAGTAGCCCATGGCCAAGTCCTCCTTCTGAGCTGCTGCTGGAGGGACTGAGGTCGTTTTGCAACCAGAAGTAGAGCTGGTGCAAGGGTCCCCTGGAACCTGGCCTCTTTGATGTTATCCTGGCCTTAATTAGGAACACCCTAATTAAGTCACAGAGGAGGCAGCTTTTTTTCTAAAAAAAAAAAAAAAAATTAGCAAATGTTTTGAGAGCATTTCATGAGGGATTACTTGGCAAAGATTATATAAGTAATGTAAAGTTAATGGGAGAAAAACTAGGAACTTCAGTTAAGTAAAAAATAAGTCATCACAGCCACTTGATTACAAAGTGGGTTATGTACAGACACTCACAAGAGCACACACATTTGAAACAAAGGGTCATGCGGCCTGTGTGATGCCAGAAATTCTTTTTTCTCTTAGCGACCTAGTGTCCTTCCTTGCCTTTCTGTGTGTGTGTAGTTGTAAGCAAGGTCAGTTTTAATGGCTGCGCAGGGTTGCGTTGTTTTGCATGTCTACAATGCATTTGGTCAACACTTATTTGAGGGCCTACTGCATGCCAGGTTCTAAGTGCTGGTGATATAGCCATGAATAAAAGGGACCCAAATACATGCCCTCCTGGATCATTCTAGTGGAGTGGGAAGTGCCAGTAAGGAAAAGACAAATGGAATAAACCAATTCCCTTGTACATTAGAAGGATCTGTGTGCAACAGGGAAAAAGCAGTGTTGCTGTTTTTATTTATTTATTTATTTATTTTTGAGACAGAGTCTCGCTTTGTTGCCCAGGCTAGAGTGAGTGCCGTGGCGTCATCCTAGCTCACAGCGACCTCAAACTCCTGGACTCAAGCAATCCTACTGCCTCAGCCTCCCGAGTAGCTGGGACTACAGGCATGCGCCACCATGCCCGGCTCATTTTTTCTATATATATTAGTTGGCCAATTAATTTCTTTCTATTTATAGTAGAGATGGGGTCTCGCTCTTGCTCAGGCTGGTTTCGAACTCCTGACCTTGAGCAATCCGCCCGCTTCGGCCTCCCAGAGTGCTAGGATTACAGGCATGAGCCACTGCACCCGGCCTGTTGCTGTTTTTAAATAGCATGGTTAGGGCAGGCCTCACGGAGAAGGTGACACTTGAGGAATAACTTGTAAACTGTGTGGATATGGGGGGAGGAATGATCCAGGGATGGGTAGAGCATATGCAAGGGCCCTGGGGTAAGGGCCAGTTCCTTCCTCGTTCACATTTAGGCTGCATCCAGTGTTTTGCTAATTACAAGCAGCACTGTGATGAGTATATCTCGATGGGTATATCTTTGTTGCTGGACATCCATTTACGTCGATGGTTTCCCCTAGAAGCATTTATCCTGGGTCAAAAGGTGTGCAGTTCTTCAGGCTTTCGAAACCCACTCCCCAGTGCCTTCCAAAAAGCATTTCTCAGTTCACACTGCCCTGTGTGAGTGCTCATCTCCAGGGATTCCTTCTGAGGAGCCAGACATGGACATTAGGACCAAGGAAGTTGCTGATCCCCAGCTTCCGAGAGCTCAAAGGGACATGTGGCGTCATATCTAATTGCAGTGATTTTCAAAACTTACCATATGTAATTTTTAGCAAGTGAGAGAGTACCTAGGGAATGGGTTAAAATGCAGATCCCCAGGCCCCATCCCCAGAGACTGTGTAGATCTGCGGCAGGGCTCAGGAATCTGCCGTTTTCACAAAACACCTCAATGCTTCAGGTGATTCTCTGGTCAAAGTTTTGCTGGGATTGCACCAGGAGTAGGTGGAAGGTGGCGGTGGCCCGAGAGCCATGGGCCACACTGAGCTGCCAAGAGCTTCCTCTGCAGCTCATGAAGTGAGTTGAGAGCTTTCTCCCTGCTTTCTGGCCCCCGCCCCACAGTAGATATTTCTAGAATGTGTTCCAGGTAGACAAAATGAATCCTGTGCCTAGACGTAGCATGGCCTCCTCTACTTGCTTTCCTTGGCTGATTCTGTCTTTTCCAGGGAATGCTTCCTCCCTCCTCCTTTCCTTCCTCTTTGCCAAGAAAATTCCTGTTAGCCTTGAGGCCAAGGTGAGGCCTTACTCTACTCTGGAGAGCTTGTGCCAGTGCCACCTTCTAGTACTTTACACTTGGAGTGTGCCACCCCTCAGGGCTTTGGGATGGATGGTTTCCACCTCAGCCTTCCTGCTAGACTGAGTTCCCCAGCACTTTGGTCTCTTATCTCTGTGTGCTCTACCCTGCATACTACGTGCTCATTAAATGTCCCGGTCAGGGTGACTGGCATTGCACATTGTCTCTTTAAAGCAGTATGGAGTACTGTGTGCTAGTCACCTTTCCCCCATAACCTCATAACCATCATTCGAGGTGGGACTGCCATTAGCATCGTCTGCAGGCCAGCACCAGGTGATTAAGTAACTTGCCCAAGGTCACCCAGTAGGTAGATCTGAATTTGGCAGACTCACTCTACAGTCATGCTCTTAACCACCAGGCCACACTGGGCCTTTCAGACTCTGGAATATGGCCGCACATTGGGTCTTCTATGTAGGCTGGGAGAATGACATTCAGTGGAAAGACACTTAAAGGGCAATGACTATAGTAATGACAAACACAGTTGTCACCTTTTTTAGTGACGTTGGTGGCCTCTGGCTCTTCACTGGCCACCAGGGCATGATTCCTAGCAGCCTGGGGTGGGAGTTGGAATCATGGAGGAGGTGCTGCCTTTGCTTCAAAGGGGACATCTTGTCCCGTGGAAGGTGGCAGAGCACATGAAAGTGTGCACAGCACAGCAAAGACAGTGTCTGCCCCCAGGGTGTCTTGACAAGTTCATCACACTGTCCCTGCCTGGGGAGAGGTTACGATTTAGAAGGGAGTGTAAGGTGGACACAGAGGTGCTCATTTAGGGGAGCAACACCTCAAGCCTGTTCCTGGTCCTCTCTAGGGTCGTGGGTGCGTGTGTCTGTTCAGGGTGTTGGAGAGATTGGCCCCAAGAGGAACGAATCCCTAAAATACTGAAGCAGTTTTGGAGTTGGGTGGAGGCAAGGCAGAGAGGGCACTTCCAGGGAAGAGGAGTGGGTAAGTGCAAGTGTGCAGATGTGAAGTAATGGTGAAAAGACTTGACGTTTTATAGGATGTGCAGTCACCAGGTATTTTGCTTAGGTTCGTTATCTCATGTGGACTTTTATAGACAGGAGTAAACACATGAGTTTTGGCCCCTGGATAGTGGGACAAAGTTTAGAGGGGGGTAGGTAGTATATTCATCATTCTGGGGAGGCTTAAAGATACACAAACATTTCTTACCAGCCCTTAAGTAAAAGCAGCTAGTCCCTATAGTAGGTGATTAAATATTGAGTTCCCAGGTTTCCAGATTGGGAGAATCAGCTGATCTTAGGTGAACCTATGAAACAGTTTTATTCTTAGAAGAACTAGACAAGTTTAGGAGCAGTTAATTCAGTTAACTGGGTAAGAGGGTAATCTCTTCCCTGAACTTGGGCAAATTACTTACCCTTTCTGTGCAAAAGGGAGGTGTTAACTGGCTGTTCTAGCAATGGTCATTTTTGGGTTGTTGGGATAGCCTTTGTACTCTCACAAGTGCCGCTTACCTGTGAGGTGGTGTTCTCAGCGAAGATCACGAAGTCAGGTCGGGCTTCTAGATGGTAGGTTTTCACCTTTGAAAACCAAGTCATGCACGTGTCAGGTGGCTAGTGATGGCGGCAGTCACTTACCACCTCTGCCTCCATCTTTTTTGGCAGGAGGGACTGAATAATAAAGGAAATACCCTGGTAGTAAAAATCGGGCATGGTGGAGAACAAGATGAATTTAGGGGACGGAGAAGGAGAGGGAAGGGGGTTTCATTTTTGAAGGACCATGGCTCATGGAAAACACACACACACACACACACACACATACACACACGCATGCACACATTTTTGTAAAGGTTAGAAAGTAGACCCAGAAACCTAGTTGCAGTTGTAGAACGCCCCAGGGGTGCCCGGGGTGACTTGTCATAGCACGGCCAGCGCTGTCCAATAGAACTTTCTGCAGTGGTATGTGTGTTCTGTGTCAGCGTCCTCCAATACGGTAGCCACTAGCCACATGCAGCTATGGAGCACTTGAAGTATGGCTAGTGGGACTGAGCAACTGAATTTTAAATTTTATTTAATTGCAATTTACATTTAAATAACCCCCGTGGCTGGTGGCTCCCCTCTTGGATGGTTCAGGGTAGACACAGGAATGCTTACTTGTGGAGAAGTTAAAAAATAAGATGACTTTGAAGATACGGTTGACATATTTGTTTGGTCCTTTTGATTTCAAGTGGAGACATACCCATATGTCAGAAAACAGACAGCCTGGGCATCAAACCTAGTAACGCAGGAGCAGGAAAAGCTTGATGTCTTTGATTTATCGAGTTAGGATGTCATAGTTACAAATGGAACTGTTTGCGGCGGAGCGGGGGGCGGGTGGACGGAGAAGTTCAGTACTCCTTTTCCTAGGCGTGTTTATTGCTGGTGTGCTTCAGCGAGTGGGCGAGGGTGGGTGGCAAGGAAGCAACCATTGATTATCCCCAAGGCTGTCATCCACTTGATGGACAGGGATAATTAGTGGCTTAAGAAAGCCCCAATCAGAGAATAAAAGCCCAGGGACGGTATTTATGATGGATGGGCTTACCCGGTGCCTTTCATCTGAGGATCTTAGGAGCCCTTCATCTTGCAGGATGGGGTGGGGAAGGGTGGTTTTGGGGACAGAGCTGTGACAGGCATTCACAGGCCCTGTCCATCATCCTGCACACCCACTTCTGGAAGCGCAGTGGGTTCCTGCCTCAGCCTTGAGGAAGCAGGGGGTCCAGAGACACTCTGGCTGAGGTCAGAAGGTGCCAGCTCCTCTCCAGGCTGCTTTGCTCCTCGTTTCCCTGGAGTCGGAGCTCATCAGGCGTATACCTAGAAGAAGAAGAAGGGAAGGGATGCTGTCGGCTGCATTCCTCATGCTCGCCCTGCTGAGGTTCCCACCAACCTGGGGAGGTGACATGGTGGCAGGGGTGGCCTCAGCACCAGGAGATTGAAGAGCTCCTTCCAGACTGGCTCTGCTGATCTGGTCGAGGAAGATCAGGCCCCATGTTCACAGAAAACCCAAAGATAAGACAAAATTTACCCCATAGTCATACCATAAGTGACAGCAACTGGGACCATTTCAGGGTGTAGCTACCAGGCCTTTTTCTTCACAAAGGGTTTTTCTTTGTTTTGTGTCTCATGTTTTCTTTTTCACATGGTTGAGGGTCCTGCCCGTGGTGGCATTATTGTTCTCCTGGGCTGTCTGCAGTAGTAATCAGGTGTTGTGTGTTCAGGGCCCCCACGTTGTCTGGACTCCTATAGGACCCGCAGATAAAGCAGGAGGAGCCTGCTGCTGTCTGAGCCGCCGGCTGCAGCCCTGTGGCCCCGAACTCTGTTCATCTGGCCACTTGCACTTCCCAGAGTCAGGAAACGCTTGGACTGCCACGTCAGACAGCTGTGGCATGGCATTTCAGCCTGGACCACTTTGCAGCAACCTCTCTGGGCCTCAGTTTCCTCAGCTGTAAATAATAGCAGCACCTGCCTCACAGGGCTGTTGTGACATGTAATGACAGTGCCTGTGGGCCAGCAGTGACACTCTGACTGAGCAGATCAGAACCTGCGTGTTTACACGCTCCCCAGGTGATGACATGTAAAGTTTGAGAAAGGCCCATATATACACCTGGCACCTAGCAACTCTTTAGAAAGTGGTCATACGTAATGACCACGATGATGACAGCGACTGGACTGACGCTTGTCAGGGAGGAAAAGGATGCTTGAGAAGTTACCTGGCCAGTCACAAACCCTGTGGTTGAATTCTCAGCCATAGCCACCGTGAGCCAGCCTCTGTCAGGCACCTCCAGGCCCCTGAGTTCTGTAGCCTGTGCCTCGCTCATTCCTATTTCGTTCCCGACTAAACCGAATTTTTCCTCCTCTTTTGAGTCCTGCCCAGCCCTCTGGCTCCTCTCAAGTTGCCCTTTCTCTGGTGGCCACAGGACCTGGCCCCTCTGTGCCTTGTGTAGCAGTGTGGTGTCGAATTCCCTCAGCTGTCCCTTGGGGTTCTGCTGTCCTAGTGGGGCTGGGCCGGGAGAGGCGGTTGCTGCATTATTTATGGGGCGCTGTTAGCGAGCCGCGCGGATGAGTTACACACAGTTTATTCTTCTGCACCACGGGTGGGATGCCATCCGGGCCTCTGTTTAATACAAAGCCAAACAAAGCCAAACAGAACCCCGAGCCAGAGTGGCTGTTGGCTGACTCCTGTGCCCTGCGTTAGGCGAATGGTCTGCCCTGGCCTTCTGACCCTGCGGATCAGGGAGGAAGGAGGAGGAAGATGAGGAGAGGGACTCAGGTGGGGGTGGGGAGCCAACTGGCAGATTTGTTTAGGTGGCCACCAAACTCTTGAGGAAGTGAGGGAGATTTAGAGGCCTTTTCCCTAAAAAGTAAGAAAATGATATCATTCTTCTCTCTCCCAAAGGGCCAGGCTGCCACCAGTGATGTGACCTGTCAGCCAGGTTCTCCCGTCATTGGGCTGGTTTGGAATTCATGTCACTCGACATCTGAATGAAGGCCACCCTGCTCTGCCATGCTGTCCCATTTGTGGGTCAGCTCTGGGCCTTGCCCTGATGGCTGCCCTTGGTCCCCTTGGTCACTTCCTGTGTCACCCTAGTGTAAACACACCAGTCCAGTGTCCCTGGGAGAGAGCCGGCCATGTCTTCTTCCTTCTTGGCCTTGTGCCTCTTACTGGGAGTGCTTTTCCTTCCTCCCCCATTTCTCTGTCCTTGTCCCTCAGGCTCATAGATGGCCGATTATATGATGATGTATGTGACAAGTGGAGGGAGTGGGCACAGCTAACTTGGAAGGGTAGGTGGGAAGTGGGGGCATGTCAGAGAATGTTCTGGAAGAGTTGACAAGTGAGCTGGGTAGTGAGGGCTGAGTAGGAGTTTTCAAGATTGCTGAATCCCCCTGGATATTTGAAGAGAAGACAGCCATCAGGGTGGTGTGTGTGGGGAGTGTGAATTACCTTTGTCTTCCAGGAGCCCCATCTCTCACTATTAGAAGGGAGGACTGTCATGCAGTTTGATTAAGGAAGTTCTCTATATGCTTATAAACTGGCTTTCTCCTCCTGTGTCTTTAACTGGGGCCTGTTCCTTTCTGTCAGAACCCTGTGTGATCTGAGTTCTATTTCCAATACACTGCCTGTAGTGCTCCAGAAAACTCCCTACCCTCCTCTCCAAAGAAATTCAAGCGATTCCTGTAGGAGAGTCTTCTCCCTTTGCCTTGTGACTTTGGACTTGGCAGAGCTCGGGGGCTTGGTGAGAGTTTTGTTTTCTTTGATTTTGGTCTGTCTGGAAAGCCGTGAAGCCTTTGTGTGCTCTCTCTGGTGGACTCCACAGTGGGGTCTATGTTGAAGCGTTTTCATAGCTCTGAGGGTACATTCCCGGGGATTTCCTCAGGTACGAATAGAGCACAGCCAGCAGCCTCAGGACAGAGCTTTCTGGGACTTCTTGGTAGGTGGGTGCAGGTTAGAAAATCAAACTATATGGGAATTGCTTTCTAAAAGGCTTCCAGTGTCTTGGTTTACAGGTTTCTTTTGAAACTTGAGTATGGTCTCTTTACACAGTCTTGTAGTCAAAAATCCAGGACTCTTTCTCTGTTGCCATTTAATCTTTCTACGGTTACCTTCTCCCTCCTTTCTTACTTCCTCCAAGCGTTTGAATTTTTGTAGTAAAACTGCTTTCAGGTGGGTAGAAACTTCTCTTTTTTTTTTTTTTTTTCCTTGAAAGAAACTTAAAAAAATCTGGAACAACCCAACATCACCTTTACTTTTAAATTTTATTAATAATAACATTTACACATTCTTTTTTTCATTTCTCAACAAGGACGTTTTTGTCTTATGTTCTTGGAAGTTGAGTTTTTCCCCCTTTTTTTAGAATCCATTAAATTATATATTGCCTAAAACAGGTGGGCCTGACACTTTTTGATAGACTGTCAAATATCATTAAGTCGGGAGAGAGCTGATTTGGGCGGCCTTCCTGTGGCTGAGTGGGTGTTCGTAGGTGGGGAGCTGTGTGCTGTACCCGTTGACTAGAGAGGGGACCCTTCATTTGTTGCTAATTTGGTAAAAACCAAAATGAGGTTCCAAGTGTGGGCAGATGAGTGGGTTTTTTAAAGTAGTTGGAGCAGTTGTCGATTTCAGGCACCTTCGTCTTGAGCTTAAGTACTCCACCCCACCATTTGCCTAGGAGTGGCAGATACGTCGTCTGATACTGTGCACCCAGCTGCCTCCGTCTGTTTCTGCTCTCACCGTGGTTAACTAAGAGGGAGGTACAGAATGCTTCCCACATTGGCTGGTTCCAATCCTGGGACTAAGAATGAGAGCTTCCAGCTTGGAGAAACAGTCTGACTTAGAGAGTTTTTAACCTCTCTCCCACAAACATCCTCATAGCAAATGTTTATTGAGCACTTACTGTGTGCCAGGCACGCCCAGCACTTTTTATGTGTGACCTCATCATGTATTCCTCGCATCAGCTCTGTGAAATAGTGACTTATCCCCATCCAGGGCTCCAATGACTTGCCCAGTGTCACATAGCACATGGGAGAGCTAAGAGTCAGTCCAGGAGATTGGCCTCTTAAATTGGTGTCCCTTATTCCTTTCCTACATTCTTTCAATGTTTAATAATTGGTAGTGTTGGTTACTGGTGATGGAATTATTTATTTATTTATTTTTTAAATTATCATTATGAAGAAATGGGGCCTGAGAGGTGAAGTGATTTCCCCCAGTATGTTGCTGGCAGGGCTGTGACTAGACCTCAGGACTTGGCTGCCCAGGCTTTGCCAGTCCTGTGTGTTCTCAGTGAGTATGCCTCACCTTTTCCTTAAGGACTATTATTTATCATCTCAGTGGCCTTCTCCAGGGCTCCTTGGATGGCAGTGGTTACTGTTTGGGAGGGGCTCTGGCTTTCCTGTCCTTCTCCCTTGTGTAGCTGAGAGATGATGGCACCTTTGCCTAGAAGTAGGTGGGCAGTGTTTCTGAACATGCTCAGGCTTCTCAAAGTGCTTTTAATCATGTCTCGTGGCTAAGAAAGAGAAGGCATGGCCAGATGAGGCTGTTCAACATAGTCAGTTGAACCTTTGTGTCCTTAAGGATGCCAACTGTTGTCCCTGTGGACAGAGATCTGGAGTGGCCAGCCAGAGGACTCTGATCTTGACCCTTATCTCTTTAATTACTTGGATGTGGATGTAGGAAGGGTGTTCATATCTGGACTTGATAAGATAATGGTGAGTATATTGGGTGCCATAATTAGGATTCCCCTGTGATGTCTTGATGGACCTGCAGTGGTAGCCTGAGCTCTTGTAAGATTTCATATCAGTTAATATACAGTTCTGCTCTTGGGTTGAGAAAATCCCCAGGGCACAAACCCAGGATGGAGTCCATGTGGTGATAAGACCTGTGCATGGGTGTTGGTTGACAACAGGTCAGGTGTCGCTGCCAAAGGGCCTCTGCCAGGAGCCAGTCAAACAGGATCCCTGCTCTGGTGCAGCGAGGTATCCCAGGGGAGCACATGGCTGCTTAGAAGAGTAAATCCAGAGACCTGTGCTTGGGCCAAGCAGGTCTCAAATGCACAAATGCAGAACTGATGGATGTGATCTAGCGGCATGTGTGAAACAGACGTTAGAGTTTGGGTGGATTGTAAATTCATGGTGCTGTTGTAGCCAGAACTTCTAATTTGATCTTAAATTTTTGTGTGCAATGACTTTATTGTTTTCATTAAAATGATACATGACCCTTATAAAAAGAAAATACAAACCTCTAGCCATAGAGGAAAGTACAAAGAAGAAAGCAGCACTTAGCTCCCAGAAATAACCTATTTTAATATTGGGTAGACAGTTATCCAGATATCTCTATGTACATTTTGAGATAGAACTGATAGCTAAAGAAATATATAAAGAGGCAATTTAATAACAAGGTGTTCCTTATTATGCATGCTATGCAAGATATTTTAAAAAATAAAAAACATTTAATTTTACTTTCATGTAACAGAAAATATAACGGAAGTAATACTGAAGAAACTGCTGAGCTTCAGATAACTGTTTCTTTAATGAAAGAAATCAGTTTCTCAGATGTGCCTCTAAGGTGGTGGTTCTTAACCAGGGGTGATTTTGCCCCCTAGGGGACTTCTGGCAATGTCTGGAGACATTTTTGGTTGTCCCAACTGAAGGGTAGGGATATTGGCATCTAGTGAATGGAGGGCACGGGTGCTGCTAAACATTCTACAACGTACAGGACAGTCCCCCAAAGCAAAGAATTATCTGGCTTCAAACGTTAGTAGTGCTGAGGTTGAGAAACCACTCTAAGGGTAAGAAAAAAAGATGATTAAGACCATTAGGAAGGTGAAATCATTTTATTTTATCTTGGTTTCAGTTTTAGGCTGTTTTGATTGGGCATCTGTAAGGAAAGATGAGATGATTAACCTCATCATAGTTTCTCTTTCCTGTCCTTAACAACAAAATGAAGAGGTGGCATGTGTTATAGTTACCTTATTGAAGTTTATGACATTTGCACTCTATTCTGCAACTGTAAGTCCTAGCTGTTTAGTCTTAGTTTTATATTTTAAATGATCAGGGCCAAACACCACTTCCCTACCCATGGCTTCCCTCTTTCTGGGTTGATTTTGAGTTGCCTCTTGGTTGGTGGGCTATTCTATCTTAATATAAATTTAACATGTATGGGAAGGGAGGTATCAGCCCCCACTCTGCTTTGCCCTGGTCGGACTCGTACCTGTAGTTTTGAGTTCCTGTCTGAGCACCATATTAAGAAGGGCAGAGAGACATGATGGAGTGTCTCTGGGGTGCTGTGGGGGTGACAGACAGGGTCCTGTGGAGAAATGGGATTGGGTTTTGAAAAGACTTTCATGTGGAAGCAGAGTTACTGGTCTTAACTCTGAGGGCTCCCAGAAGGTTAGAACTAGAGCTGCGTGAACATGAAGGACAGGGTGGCTGACACAGGCTGCCTTGGGAGGGTGGTGAGTTCCCCGTTAGCTGAAGTGTGCTGAGGAACCACCTGTTGCCATATTGTTTGTAGATGTTAGATTTCAACTATCAGCTGAGTGGCTGTTTTAGGTAACTTTCCAACCTTGGGATTCTGATAGTCTAATAATGCTTCCCCATAGCTACCTGTTCCTGGGGAGGAGCCTCAGTCATTCTGGTTTCCTCCTTCCTGCTGTTTGGGACAAGGGAGAGACCAGCCAGGGCCATGTTGAAGAGCAAGTGCTTCAGGACAGAGCCTTAAATGTTCTGTACAGCTTAAATTTAGATCTGCCACCTACTGACTCAAGAGCATATGTGTTAGATTCTGCCTAACTAGTTCCAGTCAGTGTCCATAGTATTTATTTACGAGATTACAGGGACTGAGCACATTCTAAGCCCATTCCTGAGGCAATGCATGTATATACAATTTGGGCAACACATCACAGACACTGCCAAGGAAGAGAACATACAGATTGTTCCCTGCATAATTGGAATTGGGTGTTCTGTTAATGTCGTAATCAGATGTCTATCACAGTGTGACTTACTGATGGCTTTGATTTGTTTGTAGGGGAGCTATCCAGTTTGGGAAGATTTCATAAACAAAGCAGGAAAGCTGCAGTCCCAGCTTCGGTAAGTAGAAACACATGTCCTACAGGAAAATGGCAACGTCCTTAGATGGAGTGTGAAGGACCAAGATGCAGATTGAGGTTAATTTTGGATATGTTACAGGTAGAGAAGCATGACGTGGGTTCTGTTTGGAGCATTACCACTTACTGGCTAGATTCTCCTGGCCCCTCATTCCTGTGTGTAAAATTGGACCCCATCTGCTTTGCCTCCTTCCACAGGAGTTTTGAGAGTCAAATGAGGTGCTGTATGTAACAATGGGCAGTATTTATGTAGAGCTCACTATGTGCCAGGCATTTGTTAACTTGTTTAAATCTCGCAACCCCACGAGGTAAGTACAGATATTATCCCCATTTTGCTGATGAAGAAACTGAGGCACAGGTAACTTAAATAACTTATCCATAGTCATATCACTGGTAAACGGCAGAGCAGGGATTGGAATGTAGGCAGACTGGCTCTATAATCCATGTTCTCCTCCTTCCTGCTTATGGTCTCTCTGCATAAAGAGTTTAAAACCTAGTGTTAACTATTGAATAATTCCATTTACATGAAATGTCTAGAAAAAGCATATCTATAGATACAGATGTAGATTAATGGTGGCTTGGGCATAGGGATAGAACAGGAGATTGACTACAAGTGAGTAAGAAATGTTTCTGGGGTGTTGGAAATGTTCTGAAATTGCATTATAGTAATGGTTTCACAACTCTGAATTTACTAAAAATCTTTGAATCCTACCCCAGAGAAGGTGAATTTTATGGTATGTAAATTATGCCTCAATAAAGCTGTTCAAACAAACAAGATCTAGTGCTGATCCACTCTAAGGGGCTATTATTGCCTATGCATGTGCTTGTTCATGTTTCACTCAATATGAAATAGAAAAACATGTCATCATCTTCTTGTTAAAACTATAAACTTTTAAATCAGTGTAGAGAAGGGATACGATTGTATTTAGTGGTGCTCTATGAAGGATGGGACATCTAAAAAAGTACATTGATGATTCCCTGCACAGCATTTGGGGGACGACATTCCTTAGTTTGGATGGATGAGGAGGGTTCAGAGGGCAGAGCATGAGGGTGTTTTCTAGGATAAAGAGGCAAGAGTGATGAAGGGTGAGGGAGGGATGATGGCATGTTCTTGGGCCTTTGCCCATGGACAGCAGATTACTGCCCAGAGCTTTAGCCGCAGGACTGGAGGTTCCATGGCTCACCTATAGATCAGGTGAGAAGGAGTTGGGAAGGGTAGATCTTTTCCCATTCATTGCTTCACCTTTGTGGGCCTAGGATTTCTATCCATGAACTTGGGATTTCCAGAGCTGTGAACGGGCCTCCAGATGGACAGTGGACTCCAGAATATGGTGCCTTTTCCAGTTGTCAAGTCCTTCACTGTTTCCTGCATAGGAACCTGTGATTGTTTCCTGCTAGATCAGATCCAGTCTCCTGTGCTCAGAATTTAAGGCTTTTCATTTGAGACCTTCACCAGCTTCACCTTGTACAGCTACATCTCCCCCACCTTCTCTGCCATGCTTACCATTTATTTCAGGTGGCTTAGTCTCTGTCCTGTAGGAGGTCTCCTTCTGTAGGAAAACAGTAAAACATTTAAGTACATTTCCCCCCACTTTTTCTTATTTGGCCTCATTTAATTGTCTGGCAGGCTTTTAGGGTAGGCCAAGAAAATATTTCTCTTCCCCTTTTACCAGTGAGGATGCTAAAGCTTAAAGTAATGAACTGATTAGCTGTCTTAAATATTTAAAGTAAAACGTATCACTACTGCTACAAAGGCACAGTTTATATTATTAAACAATATTTAGGCCTGAGGGCAGGGACCATTTCTTTTATTATTTTGTCAAATTTCTAATGCAGGGCTGAGAGTACCATAGGGGCCTCATGCACATGACTTCATTTTTTGTGTAGACAAAAGATGAAGTTTAGATTGCAGAAGAGGCATCCAGTCTTAGTGTATTTAAGCGGAATCACTCCTTTGTGCTGCTGGTGGTTGCATGTTTGTTCTGCCCCATTGGTGAGGGCCAAGATGTCTCGTGACTGCATCAGACAGTGAAATATGACTGTCATTTAAAAGCCCTTAACTCCTCAAAATTGACCATCGTCCTAATTTCCAGTGGAGCGCTGGTGACTGTGTAATATGCAAGGCACCTCCACAGCTGTCTCATTAAATTTGGATGGTTGGCACTGAGTTGGATGAGAATAAATCCAGCTACTGTGTCAGATATTAATTGAAAATCAGAATGACCTATTCATAAATTCCAGGGTGTTCGATAAAGCTAACTTTTCCAGGGTTGGCAGTTGATTTGATGTCAACTTTTTAAAAAATAGGCTTCAAAGTGGTTTTTTGGTGTGCGTATATATATCATTATTTTTTTAAAAATTAGAGCAGAATGTTTTCTTGCGCTATTGGAAAATATCAGCCCTCATTTTGAAGTTTGGCTCTAAGGGACTGTCACCCAGGTTCTTCCAGGGACCACTCCCAGCACCTTCCAGGAACCTTTCATTTCATAGCCACTGTTGCTTATATTTGAAGGCCATTTCTTTCCTTTCCCCCCGTTTTGAACCCTTCCATTTCTAGTTCTTGTTGTTATTCTTCCTTCAGCAACTTTGCATTCTTGGGGATTGCTCAGTAAAGACTGGATTCATGTAAGAAATACTTGAAAATTAGCATCCAGCTGTGAGTTCATTTGTGAAGTATTCACATGCGAGTTCTGGGGCTTGTTTGTGTGGCATCCACGCACCTGGCTTGGCATGTTGACTGCTCTCCACTAAGTGGTGTCTTAGGTCGTGACTCCAGGAATCAGTAGACCACAGAGAGCTCAAGGCATCTTATAGTTAGTGCTCAAGAAGATGTTGAGAATTCAAAACAATTCCTAGGCACTAAAATGAGTAGAGTAACTTTTCCCATTCTCAGCTTTTAAGAATTCAGAAGATACACTTGAAATAGAATCCCAAGGTTAAAAAAAATAGTATCTCAGTTTCGTTATAATTAGGATTTAGGGAGAAGAGTCACACTGCCAGGATCTCGTCTTGTATTAGGTCTAGCATGGGCCTGTGAGTCATAACACTGGGGTGCTAGTCCCAGCTCTGGTGTGAACTAGAGATCTTGAAAGTCAGTTTGCATTTGTGGCCTCAGTTTTCCTGTCCCTAAAATGAATTTGAAAAGCATGATCTCTCTCTGAGATTCCTAACCCTAGATCATGTGTATGTATATGTATATGTATATATATTGTTTTCCTGCTCTATCCTGTACCACTTATATTTTTTATGTTTTTTCTTTTAGGTAGAAATACCTGTCTTTTCTGCCTTTGCAAAACTTTGCCTGATAATAATTTTATACAGTCAGGTGAAATGGAATGGAAAGGTCTTTCTGGCATTTATTGATTAGCACCAAATTAGCTGGACACTATTGGGGTAGAGTGCTTGGAAAAAAGTGAGTCTGTCAAGCCAGTGGCTGTCCATATCCAGTGGAGTTGCTTCTGCTGGAAAGTTGCATTTACTCCTTAGCAGAGGTTTTAGCTTTTGAGCTGACGAATATGCTAGTGTGAGGCATTCCTCATGCTTTTGTTATCTGTTTGCATTTCAGGACAACAGTAGTAGCAGCAGCTGCCTTCTTGGATGCCTTTCAGAAAGTGGCTGACATGGCCACCAACACACGTGGTAAGCAGATGGAGGCTGCCTCCAGCATTAGCTGAATTCAGCATGTGGGCTCTTCCCCTTGGGTGGCTGCACAAGAAGATATAGCTTAACTTACCAGAGCTTAGCTGAGTCATGTTTTTCATTTTTTTTTTTTAAACTCCGTGGGCTTCCGCATATTAAAAGTTGCAACTAGTTTTCCAGATAGTTAAGCACATATGAAGAAAAATAAAGAGAAGGAGCCACTGTTTTTACATGAGGTGGCTTGATGTGTTTTTTGATCACTTTAATGACGTGCTGGTTGTAGAACCTTGAGCTATGCCTTTAGTTGCAACTTATTTTTCTGCCCCCTCACGTGGGTCGTCCTGTGGTTTTTCTTATTACCTTGTGGAATGAGAAGCAGTGGGGATGATTGGATAGACCATTTTTCTGGGTTTCCATAAAACAAGGAACCCTTTTATAACAAGTGTCCCATTGCACCGTATATATTTGTGTCTCTTACATTTGACTGCAAAACCCCTTGAGCCAGAGTCTATGACTTATTCATGTTTGAACCCCCAAAACATAGTGCCTACAACATAGTAGATGTTTAAAGTATATTTATTAAATCAGTAAACAAAGGGAAATCTTTTGGAAAAACTTTTATGTTTTCAGTGAATACTGACTCATACAAAGGATATTCATAAGATGTGAAAGGTATAAGAAGAAAATACCCCTGTACACACCAACATCTTCATGAAATACAATTTAGCAGGAATGGAGAGGTCCCCTTTTCAAAGGGAGAGATACTTTATTTTTCATTCCAATGCAGTGACTCTCTCCTGCCTCTATTTCTTACCTATCTGGGTCTCCTGTGTCATACTGGCAGCTACATGCTTCATTGTCAAGGTAACGTTGGAATATTTGGGTGTTGAGGGCAAATGCTGGGGGATCGTTCCCAGTCCCACGAGAGTTAAGTATCTCTGAAGCGCATGAAGGGTACCTCCAATGGGTTTGAGTAGATACCCATTTGCTACAGTTGCATAATTAAATATTTGCATGAATTTGCAGTGAGGACACTACTCATTCATTTAACAAACTCAAACTCCTTTTATTTCAGGCACTGTCATGGGACCACAAAAATCCCTGCTTTACTCTCCTTGTCCTGGAGGAGCTTGCAATTGAATGGGGAAAATGAGATGTGTAAATGAGGAATTTCAGCGTAGAAATAATATGTTTGGTACGGTAATAACGGTAGAACAGAGTGCTAGGGGATTATAGAAAAGTGAGCAATTAAGTCAGCTTGGGAAGCTGGGGAGGTTTTCCCAGGGGAGGTAATATTTCTCCTCATTTCCAAGATGCCAGTGGTGTTTCAAAAGGTTCCCTGGGAGAGTCTGACTGAGACACCAGAGCCGTGGTCTCCATCCTGTTTGTTAGCGTGGTGGGACCTTAACTGGTATCTTTTTCAAAGCCCTTTGAAAAAATTATCATGTAGCTTTAGTGTGTCAAGCTAAAGAAAATACAACCATATAAAAGAATGTCACATGCAGTTAGCGTTTACCACTGTTAATAGTATTGGGTCTGTTTTATATATTCTTGTACTTCCGAAGTCTCTGGAACAGGCCTTGTCAGCCATACTGATATCGCTCTATAATAGCCATTAGAATGTTGTTTTTTTTTTAAGCTGCTCTACTGTATTAAAGAACTTCGATATCTGACGTTGCATGTTTGAGGCTCTGCGATTCCTAAAGGTTTTATATTTTAATTGCTTAATTATGGGATGGATCCTACTGGATGGACTAGGAAAGGGATCTCCTGATTGTCCGTAATTTCCTGCAGTGGGAACCTGGGTTTTTGAAGATGCTGCTCCCCAGAGTGGTTCTTGGTGGGACACTGGAGCTGCCTGGAAATTGTCGTGGTTTGAAGGGAGGAAAAATGGCAATCAATTATTTGTGGGGGGAAAAACCCAGAAAAGCCTCTCTGTGCTGGTGATGGGGGTGGAGTAGGAGTTTGGATAAATTTGACCAAAGACAAATAATGTCACAGAGAACAAACCCCTGCCTAGACATATTTTTAAACTATTGGATTTCAAGTCATTTTTAGTGATGCTAGAATACTTTCTGTTTAGAATCTGTATGTATTAATACTTTCATTGGGTGCGTGCATGTGAGCCCTCACATGACCTAAAAAGTACATAGTTGATAGAAAGAAGGTGTATTTTCTGGAGACAGTAAGAGAAACTTGAATGCATTTCTTATATGGCAGTAAGTATCCAAAGTGATTTTTATTAAGTTACTTCTTAAAAATTTAAAAATATAGAACATACTCTTTAGTTTAAAACATTCAAATAATAAATTATGTAAAGTAAAATCTACCCTTAGCCTACCCAGGAATTGATTTGGTTTAGTGTCATTTATAGATTTATTAATATTTGCATATATAAACAAACACCTCTAAGAAGAAAAAAACTGGTACAGAATAAGTGGAATGATCTGTGGAATACAATATATCTGTGTGATTGTTTCTAGAACATAACCCCTAAAAACATTGTTCCTGAGCTTTTATTCCATAGTATATTATACTTATCTTTCCACTTCAGTACCATAGATCTACCTCATCCTTTCAAGCCACCAAATGGAATTTCACTGTTTGGATGTAGCACAATTTAATTATTATTCTGTTGATATTTGGATTATCTTCAGGTATTTGCTATTACAACAGCCCTGCTGTTGTTAATGTCCAGGTATACATCCTTTTGGAGTTTTATGAGTGATCTATTTTTAATGGTGTATGGATCATCAAGGAAATGGTGAATCTGTAGAAAGTGCTTCAAGCTATTTTGGTCAGCAGCAAATAGGTTTGAACTTAAGTTCAGTATGGGCTATAACTCTAATAGAGTTTGCAGTTTAATGTCTACCCACTGCAGAAAAAGTATCCCTAGTTCACTCCCTGGCTTAGAGCCTTTAGATGTTTTTGAGTCCCTCTTGCTGGAAGTGGTAGAAGAGAATTGCAGTTATTCTTAAATACATCTCTTTTGGGCAAGCATCCAGAATTTCAAGCTAGCAGGTCTCTGGTTTCCAAAATATTAGCATTTCATATTGTTTCCGAAAGGAAACAGCTCTGAAAAAGTCTTTGTCCTTTTCAGCAAATCTTTTGCACTAGCCATTAATAAAATGTACTTAAGAAAAAGTTTTTAAACTAGTCACTATAAAAGCAAAATCAATCTAGTCATTATATACCTATTGTTAATGTGGAAATAAGTTTGAACTCAATGATTTTGTTCATTGTTTTTTTAAACAAACAAGTACAAGTGGATATTATAATGTGTGTATATTGAGGTTAATAATTAAACTGTAATGGAATTTGAGTTCATTGGCATCAGGCACAGTCCCATATTTTGTTGATTTTATACTCTGGAATAAATACACATTTTGTGTTAAATATGAAAGTACACCTTCTTCTGTATTATCGGCCACAAAGAATTAGTCTTAGGCATTCAGTATACATAGAACCCCAGACATGGTGGAGCAGGGTCTCAACTTTCTTTGTATTCATAATGGACCAGCACGGGGCTTATCATAGGAGTTGAGAAATGTTTGAGATGAGTGGCATTCATTTGTCTGGGTCACTTAAAAAAATAAGAAAAAAAAAAAAGGAAATTAAGAAACCAACACTCTACAGGAGCGGTGGCCTGTGTCGTGGAGTAGAATTCGTACACCCGTGAGCCCGTGCCCTCACGCATCGGGGACTTGCTCGCTGCTTCGTTGAAGGCAGGAGTACTGGGTGGATGAAACCCTCCCTCTTAGTCAGCTCTGGCCGTTCGTGGCCACTGCAGCATTTGCTGGTGTCAGCAAGGGCCTTTGAAGAACACAGTGCTGTGTGACTTTCATTTTGTCTGCCTCTGTGTGCCTCTGTAATTACTTTTATGGCTTCAAAAAACTGTCTCAGCGATGTTTAGATGATACACCAGACCCATAGAAAGAAGTTTAAGATTCGAAGAAGGAAGGAACTGAATCCCAGGTGTAGACTAGATCGCCTTTATCCCATCTGACAATCGACTAGATCATTTTTAATGTCCAAAATCTTTTGTCAATCATTTAAAAAAGTGGGCATGGTTTTATTAATACTATTGAAAATCAGGATAGCTAGCCTTTATTGACTGTATACCGTGAGACGGGCTCTGTTCTGTGTGGTGTACATACGTTTTCCTTTTGTTCTCCTAACAGCCTATGTAGTAGGTACTTATGATCTCCATTTTTGGTGATGAGGTTGGGCCAGAGAGCTTACCTAAACTGACCAAGGTCACACAGCTGATAAGTGGTGAAATTGGAGTCTGGCCTGGAGCCTGCATGTTAACCAACCATTAAATTATAAATCCTTATGTGAAGAGCTCCTGGATTTAATATAAGCTTGTATTTTGTTTTTGAAATTACTTGATCCTGAATGTATTAAAAAAATCTATGTAGCACAAAAAATAATCTATGTAGTTGAAATATCAGCAACAACAAAATCTACATATAGTGGTTGGAATAGCAACTAGATTGGGACCTTGGATGTCTGAGTTTGACTTCTGGCTTTGCCAGCTATGTGACCCTGAATAAATAATATTTCACTTCTTTGGGCTTTAATTTCCCCACTTGTAAAAGAGCCCAGGGTCCTAGATGATCACAAGTAACATTTTTTGCTCTAATATTCTGTGCTTTAAAATATTGCTTTGGTTTTCATTAAATGTGAATGAAGTTGGACAGTGTAAATTTCTTTTTCTGTATTATCTTTAGAGCTTCCAGTTTTTGCTCTGGGGACAAAGGGAATGGAGGAAGCCAAGTTAAGCAGACAATAACAGAGTGAAGATTGGAAAGGAAAAGGGGAAACTGCAGATGGGCATCCGGGTTGGTTTGAGTTAAAAAAAAAAGACCCTGCTCAGACTTGGAGTGACACATGAGGAAGGCAGGTGGAAGCTGGCACTCCTAGGATTGCCACGAAAGGCTGGACTGTCAGACTGGAGCTTTAATCAGTGAGCCAGGAACACCAAAGTTGGTGAAGACAATTGCTGCAGGCTTGGTTCTTAAAAATGTGATACATGTTTTTAGTATAAATTTTTGCTAAACACTACGGTCAGCAGATCTGGCAGCATGCATCATAATCACTAATGTTCATTTCGAAGTGCAGATTTCAGGGCCCTGCCTTATACCTGTGGAATCAGAATAATTGGGTAATACCCGGAAATCTCCAATTTTGCAAAGCTTTGTAGGAGAGTTTGCTCTCCAGGGAGATCTGTTTATGCTATTACCTAAGGCCTCTTGCCATCTCACCATAGCCCACCTGTCCAATGACATCTTCCGCCTGTGGCTGGCAACTCCACCCACTGTTTCCTGAAACCCTTAAAACCTTTGATCCCTTTGTGCTTGCACATGTACATTCCAGGCTTGGCATGCCCTTTCCACCCCCGCCCCACCCCCTTGTATGCTTTGCGATCAGCTGCTTGTCTTCCAAGGGCAGCTCAAGAGTCTTGTCACCTCTGAAACCTTTGACTCCTCCCAGGAAGTAAGCAGGGCCCTTGCTCAGGGCCCCCAGGGCACAGCTGCTGTTAGAGAATTTGCCTCACCTGCTGTCCCCATCTTCCCCAGCAGACTGCAGACACCTCTGGGACAGGGGCTGTGTCCTCTCCTCTCTGAGGAACCCAGATTCCCAAATGCTGAGCATCTGGCATTTAGCAGTGTGCAGACAAGGTCTGCTGAGTGAATGATAGAATGGACACAACAGCTTCCACACTCACACACTCAGTGGGTCCTGGTGAGGAAGCCTATCACCCCTGGAGGCAGGAGACTGTTGGGAAGGGGTCTTGGCCACATTCCGCTCTGAGTTCAGAATTTGAATCTTGGCGACCCCTCCCTGAGGTGGAGTCTCTGATGTGGTGTGTGACATCATATATCTTTGTTGCTGAAAGAGGGCCCTCACTCTTCCATGATGAGGTTGCTGTGTGGCAGGCAGCCGTCCTGCCCTCTGTTGGGGTGGGAGAAGGGAGGGAGAAGGTGCCGGGAAGGGAAGCAGTTTCCAAGTTCCAACCAGACTGCTGTTGTTTGTCCCCAAGTTTTAGTTTAACCAGAGGGTTTCATTGAGATTTCACTAGCTTTTAACTTCTGGATTGACTTTGATATTCAAGTCCAGGACTCTCATGTAATTAGAGTCTTAGGATTTAGTAAACTTTTTTTAAATTAATACATAATAGATACACATATTTGGTGGTATATATTATATTTTGATACATTCATAAAATGTGTAAAGATCAAATTGGGGTAATTGGAATATTTATAACCTTAAATATTTATCTTATCTTTTTGCTACCTAGCAAATGCTAGCCTCAAATTTGAAAAAACTTTTTTTTTAATTTTAAAAAAGTTGTTTCTTGCAGGTCTGGATCTGAATATTCTTTGAATATTACTTTAAGGAATGTGGTCAAATTTGTTCATTTGATTACAAATGAAAAGACATAAAACTATACTCTGCTAACCTATGGCCATAGATCACAAACTGGTTTTATGTTCTTTTAGGCCTGTTCTGCTTCCTTAGTTAATTTTAGTTATTGTCCTTAGGATTTTCATAGGAAAAGAGAAAACTTGTGAGTGAGAAAGAGGCTCAACTCTAATTTTTAAGAGCCAAACTTATTGGTTCAAAAGATTCAAGGATAGTGTATTAATTTTTCTGATGATCGTTACAGATAGTGTGAGAAAAAAGGATCTGGCATAAAGCATCTCTTGGTGCTTATGGAAAACTGCCTGGGCGTAATTTTACCTGGAACTTGCATGTAGCTGTCACTGGGGCACCTGAACTTTGATTCTTTAGAGTCTGGTACATCTTAGGTGCCTAGGAAACAATTGCTGATTTGTTAAAAAATTTATCAAGTGAAGTACTTCATAGTTTGCTTGTAGGATGGATGGGCCAGCAGTATTCTCTAATATTTTTTACTATGGATCTAGCTGTGTTAGATTGCAGATGACTCAGAAAACTCTCTATTAAGTTTCATCTTTGGGGTTTTGAACTTGACCTCTTGGTTTTGATTCTTATAAATTATATGGAAGAGGCCTTAAGAAAATTTTGCCTTGTTGGTAGTTATGCTTTGAAAAGTCTCATTACTGTATTTGTAGGTAGGTGGGTATAGGGAGTAAGAATGAAAGTATAAAAAATAAGAACATTTGTAGTTGGTTAAAGTGGGGAATTGGCTGGGCAAAGACAAATTACCTTTTTTTCCATATTTCTTATTTGTTTTATTTTGATTTTAATTGTAGGCCTTATGCCAGGATGTGACCGTCCTTTGTGTATCATGGCAACACCTAAGCAAACTGGCCACTTAGTCTGGACCAGAGACTTTCTATGCAATAGAATTTTCTTTGATGATGGAAATGTTCTATATCCACCCTGTTCAATATGGTAGCCACTGGCTATTGCCACATGTGGCTGTTGAGCACGTGAAATGTGCCTGGTATGGCTGAGGGATTGAATTTTTTAAAATTTGAATTTAAACAGTCCCATATAGATAGCTGGAGGACAGCACAGGTCTAGGGCATATGCCTAGTCCTACAAAGAAAGACTCGTTCTGCTTTAATATTTTATGAGTTATCTCATTTATGCAGTTTTATATCAGAAAGTTTTGTTGAGGGCTTACTGCGTACCTGGGGGCTGGAGAGGGGACGATCAGTCAGATAGGGGCCTTGTTTCTGAGGCATTGTTAATTGGTGGTAGCAGGGGTTGGGCAGGCATGTGGGACTGGGTTAGGTAGAGAAGTACGTGTACATGATAATTGTAGTCCCAACAATAAACATCCTCCTCCTTTAAGTATGTCTGTTTCATGCATTTTTAATGGACAAAACATTGTTCCTAAGGGAGGGAAAATTTGTTCCTGAGGAGGAGAGGGGATCTTATTCTCTTTGTATATAAGGCACAGATAAGCCCACAGTACATCAGCAGACAGGCACACATTCGTAGGATTAAAATTTGGTGGGAAGGCTGGGCGCGGTGGCTCACGCCTGTAATCTTAGCACTCTGGGAGCCCGAGGTGGGCAGATTGCTCAAGGTTCAGAACCAGCCTGAGGAAGAGCGAGACCCCATCTCTACTAAAAATAGAAAGAAATTAATTGGCCAACTAATATATATAGAGAAAAGTAGCCAGGAATGGTGGCGCATGCCTGTAGTCCCAGCTACTTGGGAGGCTGAGGCAGGAGGATCGCTTGAGCCCAGGAGTTTGAGGTTGCTGTGAGCTAGGCTGATGCCACAGCACTCACTCTAGCCTGGGCAACAGAGTGAGACTCTGTCTCAAAAAAAAAAAAAATTGGTGGGAAGGTGATGTTTAGGGGAAAAATGTATCCACAAAAGCATGCTTATGGGGGGCAGTAATGGGGAGGAGAAGCTTGAGAAAACTATTTTGTGATGAAGACCTAGCTTTTAACCCATGTCAGCCTTTGACCTGTTGCCTCCCTCAAGGTACATTTAAGCGATGTTCACGGACCTGAGGAGGGTGGTTGCCGTTAGATTCTTTTCCTGAAATAAGGAAGTTGGCAAAATGAACCTATATTCTTGAGCTCCATAGAGTTGTCAGAAAAGTTACTAATGTTGAACGATAACTGGGTTCAAGGTGTTCAGGCCTGGCATGCACCTCACTGTTACATATTCACCATTTATAAATATTCTTTAACCACACATGCACATGAAGAACAGTTTTACTGCTGGGTTATGTCATAGCTGTTATTGATGGGACTTTATAGCTGTAATCCTTTGAATGCATTTTTTTTTTTTTTTATTGTTAGGTGAAAGAACTAAAGCACTGGACTTGGGCTTAGCTGATTTCTTGGCTAACATGACAGAGAAACAAGTCCTCTCTCCCAGGGGGGCTGGTTTCCATGCACAACTGATCTCTGATATGTTTACCACTTTGCTGAGGGTCGTGGTGGCACCAAAACTTGGGATAGATTTAGTGTAGCCTCACTGACACCCATCACCCCCTCAAACTACCCAAACTTTACGTGTGTCTGCGTAAGTGTATGCCTATCTATATATTTTATATTGAGTACCTATTAAGAGCTCAATCTTACATAAAGTACAAATAAAAAATCTTGTAAAAATTGTGGGTACTTATATGCAACATAGCTAAAAACTGTGGTTATTATGTAAACACGGCTTCAAGATAAATTCCTAGCTCCTAAAGCCCTTTTATACAGATATTTTGAAGCTATCTTTGTCATAGGTAGAGGTGATGTAAGAAATATAATGCTGTCTTAAATGGGCTCATAAATGCGCATTCTGCTTTCATCATTTTAATGCTTTTCTACTCTGATACAGCTTGAGTCATTTTAGCTCATTAGCACGATAAGTTTACTCATACACATTCTGCTAAGGATGAAACAACTGTTTAAAAATGGCCCATGAATGTAAAGTTTGTCTTACTGTTTTGCATTTTTTAAAGCTATCATGTTTTTTGGTGTGCTTCCTGTGAAACTCAGAGATGTCAAGTTCAGGACGGTAGGGTGGCAGGTAGATTTTTTAGCATTTTTTACAAATCACATTATAGATAAGGACTAGAAATGACAAATTCATAGATATATTGAGTATTTTTATTTTATAAATTTTAAAAAATAGATCTTATTTTCCTTTTCCCCTCACTTTTGGTGGATGGACTTAGAAGGTGGTTGCTTATCAGTTTGATTATTTTGATGGGCAAATAACACACATTCTGGGAGATTTGGAATCATGAACCCAGCATTAATGGCAATAAAATGAATCCCTCCTTTCCAATGCCATTGATCTTTTCTTGATATTAAAACTGATGCCTGACGACAGCTCTGTTCCCTTATCTACAGTGGCCTTTTATTATTGATCTTTGGTTGGGTAGCAGCAGTTGCTGGAGAGGATTGTTCACTGTGGTTAACCCGTGTTCCTGCCTGAGTGATGCTTCGCTTTTAACCGTGTCTTCCTGGAATGACACTTGAAAGGGCAGTCGTCACGTGTTAGCCCAAAAGGATCTCACTGGAATCCCCCATTTACAAAAGCATATCCTGGGTCTCCGGAGCAGGATGTTGCCGGAATTCTGTAATCCTACAGCAGGGATAGCGAGGGGTATCAGAATTCCACACCCAAGCACGTGTGTACGTCCTCTTTACGATCCTCTTACCACTCACTAACCCGGAGAGGTATTTGCTATTCTTGGTGCTTTTCTGTGGGGCCTCCCCGTTCTGCTTTGGTGTGTTTTCCCAGAGGATGCTTGAATTATGATGTGTGCCGTTCTCTGCCTAACCTCGGCGGCCCTCATTGATGCCGGGGAATGACGCGGTGGCGGTGGCAGCAGCGGCAGTGGGGGTGGAAGGTCCACGCTTGGAGAGGATGTGTGTTTTTATGGGTGACTGAGTCGATCTGTGTGCAGCGTGGTTATTTGTGTTGTTAGGCAGTTCACATAATGAAGTGGTTTACTCAGCATTTCCCCCTTCCAGCTTTCAGGGCTGTGGTGCATTTTGTACACAAGCAGTGACTGCTTGCCCCACTTCTGCCTCCTTCCCATCCTAGGCCTTTCCCTTTGCTTCCCATAGATTGACTTTTTGTTTTGGCTCCATAACTAATAGCTCACCCCATCCCTGGTACCACACACACAAATGCATTACAATCATTTTTGGTAAAATAATGATTAACATTCATCAATGAATGCAATTATTTTAGCTTAGATGAAGCAAGAAATTCATTTTTTGGGGGGTAATGCTTTGTTATGAAAGATGATTTGCCATAGAGCCATGAGCTTGGTTTGGTCTGCCCTGCCCATCTCAGATAAAAAATAACCGTTTGGAATGTAAATATGAACTTGAAGACATCTGATGTGTCAAACCAGTATTTTTCTAGGATGGATCTGTTCTGCCAGACCCCCATAGATACCTCCCCTCTGCCCCCACTGATAAAGTCCCAGCTTGAAAACACACACAAGATATGAAAACTATTTAGGACTAAAATGTTCATTTTGTCCATGTGTTCTCTGTTGTAGGGGAAGTTGAGAAATAGCTCAGGGAATAAAGAAAATGCAAAAGGTCTTTTGTCACCAAGAATCTGGCAGTGAATTGTTCTAACACATTTTAAAGAAATTTGATTTTTATATGCTACTTTTAGAAAGCTTAAAGTGAGAATTACTTGCAGGGTGTTTTTTTAAAGACGTAATTCTTTGGTCTTTCCTTTTTATGAAGGAACAGGGTTTTTTTCTTTACAGCTCACCTAGTATTTAGTGTGACCTTTCCACTTTCACTGGGGACACTGTGTCTTAGCGAGTGAAGTCACTTGTCCGAGGCCACCCAGCTAGCAAGGGGAAGAGTGGGCACTCTCGCTCTGGGCTTCCTATCTCGTGGTGTCCCCCAAAAGCTCCCTAACTAACCAGTTGTTCGCTTTGCCTTCTTAGTTTCACAG
The DNA here is from genome assembly GCA_008750895.1 of Mirza zaza. Classification (NCBI taxonomy): domain Eukaryota; kingdom Metazoa; phylum Chordata; class Mammalia; order Primates; family Cheirogaleidae; genus Mirza; species Mirza zaza. Next base: position 22,413 of record VSMD01023721.1, on the reverse strand, counting down.
TGAGGGTGTTCAAGGAGGAGAGGACATGCCCCAAGAAAAACATCTCTGTTCTGTGTTCTCAGTCGATTATTGTTTATAAACCTTTTTGTTTGCTTGTTTGTTCGTAAGGAATCCTTGGCCATCTGGTTTTCCAAAGCAGTTTTCTGTTTCCATTCTGGCCCTTCCTTTTTTTTTGTGGAAGATATTTTTGTTTTCTTTTGGATCTTTGGAGGGGCGAGGCTATTTTTGCTTACATTTTAATCATTCATTATATTTGACATAAGCTTCTTAACTGTAAGAATCACTAGGCTTCGGGTCTCCTGCGTTGCTGTAGTAGACACACACACACACATACACACCCGCAGGCGTGATTTTTGATTCCCAAATGTTTACAATTGCCGTGGAACTCTTATTTCTAGTAAACGATACTGCTGTGGAAATCGGCAGCATTTCCTGCTGTGTGTGATAGGGCCCAGGGACCCCAGTTACCATGGAAACTAATATTCAGCCACCAGGGTGGTGCCATCCCTTTAGAGCCGAATTTGAGTGCATTTCACAATTCAATACAATGCTGCAGCTTCCTCCCTTTCAAATAAGGAAATGGGAAAAGGCTGATGGATTGCAAATAAAATGAAAATAATATTGTTTCTGCGAAGGCAGGAAGAGACCTTTGATATGCACCCTTTTAATGTGATTGTCACAAGTAGGGCAGTACACAGCTTCACAAAGATGGCCAAAGGTATCTGATAAAATGACAAAGGAACTGTGGAGGAGAGGGTGAATGTTCTTCTTCCTGTGCTGCTAATCCATAGGCTTCTCTTTGAGAGCTGCGGGCGTGCGAGGCTGCCAAGGGCATTCACCGCTGATTCCGGTGGAGTCCATTTGGTTTGCCAGAAGGGCTTGATGGCAGACAAAAGACCTTACCACTCTGTGTGTGCCGGCCATCCTGTATTTCCTGACCCCTCTCTCTCAGAACCAGATCCGAGAGCCTGGGATAGCTTGCCGGATTTCAGCCCTTCGGTTGCCACTTAAGCACGTGATTGCCATCTGTGCTTGTTTAAAGGCGGATGCTGATTAGAAGAGTGATACTTCATTTGGATAATACACTTTAAGCTCAAGTGCAAGATGTGTTGCTTGTACCAGAACTGGGGGAAATGTGAGCCATGTCAATGTGCCATCTGACCTCCCCAGTGGTCCAGGGGCTCCTGCTGGTCACTGGCTACAGGTGAACCTACAGTTTGTCTGCAGGGAGACAACAGTGACCCTGAGGCCTGGGTTCCTGCTGCAGGTGTACAGACTCCTGTTTCATGAGATTGAAGGATAGTAAAATTGCCTCCACCCTTATCTAGATGGATGTCTGTTGCTCTGGTGTTTGTTTTTCCAAATGCATTTGATAAATCCAATATTGGGAATATGTGCTATTTGGGGATCTCAGTCCAGCCTTGGCCTTGAGCACTTACTGTGGACCCTATGCCTGCTAGGGCCCTCAGTTCACCCCACAGCTGCTTTATCTCATGCTGAGAAAGGTGGTTGGAACCCTGTTTTGCAAACAAAGAGACTGGCTTGATGACTTGAAAGTGACTTGGTTTAAATGTCACACATCTTTGAAGCAGCAGAGCCTGGAGTGCGCTTCCAGTCTGTGTGAGGCTTGGGTCCCACACTCTTTCCCTCTCAGGGATCAGTTGTAGAACCGGCCCAGAGCTTAGGCCAAGGTCTGTCCATCTGGGCACTGTTGGCATTTGGGGCTGGATAATTCTTTGTTGCGAGGGGGCCGTGCTGTGCCTTACAGGGTGTTTAGCAGCATCCCTGGCCTCTGCCCCCGCCCAGTTATGAAAACCAAAAATGTCTCCAGACATTGCCAAATGCCCCCGAGGGGCAAAGGAGCCCTGGTTGAGAACCACCCAGCTAGACCCTTAAGGTGTTTTCATTGGGCAATTTAATGGAACTGTGGCAATGCCTTCTTGAAGCAGTTGTGAACAGCTTGGTTCATTTAAGCTGCTAGCTTTTAAATTATTCATAACTAAGTTATGATTTTAGAAATTGGACAGTCCATGCATTGTTTCATCAGAGAAACCACTACTCTGCCAAGATGTATGTATAAAACTCTGTAAAAAGGCCACATCTTACTAAAAAAAGACTGCTTCCTTGTTACCAGAAGGTCATTTCCCAGTGTGAAAATATGCACAGTTTTTTTTTTCTTCAGAAGATTAAGTCGAGTAAGAGCAGGGCTGGCGTGAGCAGAGTGCTTGAGCTCTCGTTCCTGCTGGGCTGCCGCCTGGGTGGGGAGAGGCCCGATCACAGCTGTGTGGCCTTGGGTGGGTCAGCACAGCCGGAACACCTCGCTTGCCTTGTCTCTGACAGCCAGGGCTTCCACACCTGCTTGTCAGGGTGACCGTGGCGGTCAAACGAGGTCGTGGTTGCCAGAGTGTTGTATAAATTGTACAGCCCCAAGCAGCTGTGACAGAGGTCACAGTGCTCCTATCGGATGTGACTTCTGTGTCCCTGCCCACCTTCCACCTGCTGGCTCATCAGACACTCGCCGGGGGTTCCACCTCTGCCCTTGCTTGGCCTGTCTCCTCCCACCTGTCTGTCTCCAACTTCTGCGCTGTTCAAGATCTAGTTCAGTCCCTGTTTTTCCCCCGAAAGACTTCTTTTGGCATTTTTTAATCCCCTATGATTCTGTGGGTTTTTTTTTATTACTACAGTTTATTTTGTTTATAATTATTATAATTACGATCCATAATTATAGTTATGATTAGATTAATATGTGGTTTATGATGAGATTGGAGGGATTAACAACGACTTGAATGAATTTTGAGTTTTTAGGGTGTCTCCCCCACCACATGCCCAGGTGTACTGAATCTGTCACCTTCTTCTGCATTGCACACTCCCAGCATGCCCTCCCCCTGCCCTCACCTGCAGACTCCAACCTGTCCTGCAGGTTCATCTCAGGCAGTCCCTCCTCTAGGAACTGTGCCCTCCTCCAGGAGCTTAGGAGCCTCCCCAACAGCTCTGCCCAGAATCTGGGCTTCTCTGTCGTATCCCTGTAACACAGATGTATTAATGCTAGATGTCACCTGTTCCCTTACCCACTCGTGAGCTTCCTCAAGGCGAGGACTCGTTCGTTTATTAACATAAATATTGAGTACTACCCTTGTGCCTGCCTCGGTTTTTCTTTCTTTTCTTTTTGTCCTAATTGAGGTGAAATTCATATAACAGAAAATTAACCATTTTAAAGTGAACAATTCATGGGCATTTAGAACATTCACAGTGTTGTGTAACACCATCCCTATGTAGTTCCAAAACATTTTCATTCCCGCAAAAGAAAACCTTATACCCAGGATGATGAAAAAGTTCTGGAGGTGGATAGTGGTGATGGTTGCACAATAATGTGAATGCACTTAGTGCCACTGAATTGTACATTTATAAATGGTTAACATGGAGCTGAGCATGGTGGCACATGCCTGTAGTCCCAGCTACTTGGGAGGACGAGGTGGGAGAATCCCTTGAGCCCAGGAGTTTGAGGCTAGCCTGGGTAACATAGCAAGACCCCTGACTCTTAAAAAAAAAAAAAGATTAAAATGGTAAACATTATGTTATATATTTGTTTACCAAAAACCAGTACCCATTAAGCAGTTATTCCTTATCCACACTGCTCCTAGCCTCTGGTGCTGTTTTGTGTGTTATTCATCATTATATCCCTAGCCCCTAACATAGAAGGGACCAAATAAAGCTTTGTTGAGTGAATGAAATAAGTTTTTAATGTAATACTCATTTGTCTTTGTATATCTGTCTAATAGCTATGAAATGGGGAAAGTTACCTTAAGGGAATTTCTTAGAAATGTTTCCCTAGTGTTTATTTCAGGGACGTCTGATTACCACTATCTCCATAGAAATGCCTCTTGAACCAAAGCTATTTTGTAAGTTTATTCGCCCACCTCTTCATTATCTTTAGTTGACATTTGGGGCCGACAGTGTTGGTCTTAGCCCTGGTCCTGGTTCTGTACTTGGTGGTATCTGTCTGGCACACTCGAGAACGAAGTGTTTCAGAATCTTTCAAATAAATGTAGCGATGGTCAAAAATATACCTTTTCTTAGGATGTTAAAGTCTTTTAAAAACTATTTTCTTTTATGGAGTACAAAGAAAACCTATCGCCTATCCTTTCAAAAATTAATATTTCTGACATGACTTCTTCCTTGAAACATGGCTGCCTTGTTAATTCTTTTCTTTATGCTTACAACTCACAAAATCGTGTTCTTTTCTGTTACTCTATAATTTATAAAATTGTATTGCAGTTGGCTTGGGCAGAATTTACTTAAGCATAGTTGAGCCTTTAAATTTTCCTTCTGGCATGGACAAAAGCATCATTAATTATGAATATGAATTCCTTTTGCAAAATGACAAGATTGAACATTTCCTCATGCCAGTAACCCAGCTGTCTCATTCTGATGCTCAACAAAGACTTCTTAGAGATTGTTTTTAATGGCCGTGGTATCAGATACTAAAAAATAAGAAGCTAAAGGAATGCAAAATAGTTTATAGTTCATTTGTCTAGAAAAGAAAATAATGAAAGGTTTTTGCTATACTGTGGCTGTTCCCACTCTTCTGATGCATTTGCGGCCTCCACGTTATGGCTGCAGACCAAGCGATTGTGCTCTGCTGTTGTCAGATACAGAATTCCATTTGTTCAGAGGATCAGTATTTGAGAATCCTAGGGCCTAGGTCACCCCGTCGCTCCCCCTTGGTTTGGTGATGGAAATGGGTGGGATGTCAGAGTCCTCACTGTATGTGGTCACGGGGTCATTATGGCCTCACGACGGTGCATGCAGTCAGTAGCTCCTGCTCTGGCCGCTGGAGGAGGATGCACTAGGCTCTGACTCCAGCACCTTGAGGCTTTTAACCGTCATGTTACATGACCTTGATCCCGAGCATGTCTGCTCAGCCGTTGGTTAACTGTCTCATTCAGATGGTTTCTCATGTTCCCATTTGCCCTGTATCCTGAGGGATTTGCCGCCAGAGAAGCTGACCCAGATATGACAGTTGGTTCCTTCGGGTTGGAAAAGCTGTGCTGTTCCACTCCGTCTGCCTGGACAATTCCCAGGGCTTGCCCTGCCTCTGGCCTCGAGCTGGGGTTTTCTGGCCTGGAGATGGACCTGTGTCATTGCATTCTTTTCCGGTGTGTCAGAGAGACTGTGCTCTTAGAATTCCCTGCTGAGTTTAGAGCCCAAGTCCCAGAGAAAGAGAGAGAGAGTGTGTGTGTGTGTGTGTTTCTGTATATACATAAAGCTGGTGTTTGATCACGTGCTGCAGGTGAAAGACTTTGTTTCTGCTCACAATTCCTTGAATGAGGATTTTTGGGTCACTGTTTCTCTTCCACGTTTTAATGTAATCATTTTTGAATTGTGGGCCCCCTTTTAACCAAATGTATTTGTGTGTAAGGGATTTTATTTTATTATTTTTTGCTTGCTCTAAATGGAAGTGCTGTCATGTTAAACACCAGGATTAAATCACATGGAAATAAAATAGGGCCAGACAGTTTAATGTACTGTGGCTTCACTACTTTAAAAAACATCAAGAGAGGAACCAAGATGGTCTGGAAAGGTCATAGATTGGGGAAGGAAGGACTGGGATGACCATTTGTCAGTGTCAAAAAAAGAAAAAAGAAAAAGCAAGGCAAAATGGTCATCCCTGTTTCAGAGCCCACCCATTTTTGTTTTCTTCAAGAATGTGGTTAGGGATGTGATTTGGCTTCAGAAAACCCCTTGTTTTCTTTGATCGTGTTTGGTATACGTTTGGCTCAAAATACCATTTCACATTGTTGTATGTAGTCATGTATTTTTTTTTTTTTTTTGAGTGCCCTGAGGAAAATGTCTGCTGTGGGGCATTTTCCCTCCCTACTTTGTCACCTTCTTTGAAGCTGGAGCTGGTGGTTCAGTCAGCTGCCCCGAGCTGGCCTTGTGGCCTGGCCTTGCCCTCTGCCTCCTGGTGACTAGACTGGCCGCTCCGGCCTCCTGACTGCTGACTCCCCACCTGCAAGGATTGAGGCTGCGGCCAGAGGCCTCCCTCCTGCCTCAGTACTGCCCCTCACACCGGTGTCCTTGCCCACTGAGGGATTACATGCCCTGAGAGAAGAGGGAGCATTGAAGGGCCACCATCCATGTTAGTTCTGGTCCAGCCGCTTTGCCACTGATGGCTGTGTCACCCCCGGGGTTCAGTAAAGGTGACTAAACACGGCCTGGGCGAGGCTGCCGAAGACGGCGGCGGGCACATGTTGGTGAACGGTGTCCCCACCCTGCTCTGACTGCACGTAAGAATGACCACAAAAATCGTTGTAGTATAAAATGGAAAAGAGGGTAAACCATTCTGGTGCAAATGCTATCATGTTGATAGAGTTAAGAAATTGCGTAGTTCACTGCTTAAGCACCTTCGATCTGGGCTGAATCCCAGCCTGTACTTTATTGGTAGTGTGCCCTTTGGCAAGTTGTGATCCCCAGTTTTCTCATCTGTAAACTGGTTGTGATAATAGCACCTATGTCGACTGTGGGGAAGAGTCTTTGAGAGTATGCATAAAGAGCCTAGTTCAGTGCCTGGCCCATAGTAGCCCTCACACGTTAGCTAGTATGAGTTAGGAAATCGGTTATCTATCAGTACACACAAATATGCCACACACTATGCTATGTGCTTGGTATAGATTATATTAATCTTTAAAGAAGCGGTTCTGAGAGAGTATTGATTTACACTAAACAGTGGTCATGTTATCTCTGTCATTGAAGTATGTTTAGGATGGGTACATTTTTATTGTGGACATTTTAAAAGACTTAACCACAAAAAAAAAATGAAAACTAGGAGTAGCATAAAAGCAGTATCTTTCATGCTGGAAATAGCCCCTTTACCATTAACCACATATAGGGATCTTGGTATTGGTATTTCTCTGTGCTGCTGTGATGCTGAGCAGATTTGTTATTTGAGTTCATCATTTGCTTTTTCTTTTCGTTTTAAATGTCACAGGTACCCTGTGTTGTTTTGGATTCGATAGATGCATTTATGTAAGGTTTCAACAGTCTAGCTTTTCACTTAAGAGGAAGCTGAGCTCCATAATCCCCCTTTTTGTCTCTAACACCAGGAGGCTGGAGTCTGCTCCATGCAGGGGAAACTTTTCTCCTCTGAGGTGTCCCACTTAATCTGCAGGTGGCCTTGGACAGATTATTAACTGGCTCATATGTGATTAAGGAGCTCCCCTCCTGTGGCCTAAACAAATCACCACTCCAACCATGAGGGTCTTTGAGGCCTTGCTTAGCTGTCCTCCCCTAGGAGTAGAGACTGGGGCAACATAAATGCAGAGTAGCAACGGCCAAAGGAAGTTGATGGCTGTGAGAGCTCCTGGCAGCCTTCCCTGTTTTGCCCAGGGGGTGTGTCCTCCATTCATACCTGCAGGAATAGTACCTGGCAACAGTGAACGTTTTCTGACACATGTAATGGGTTGTTGAGTTTCTCTGTTAAGAATTCATTGGTGGTCAGAGCCTGGGTGTTCTTTCAAACAGGTGAATATAACAGAAGTATTATAATAACTATACTATTTGTGTAATAGATATACTATATGCTATTAATACTGTAGAAATGTTATTTTGGATTCTGGAAGTTGAGTCCCTTAGTTGTGACATGCAGGTAACCTGTTTTTTCCTATGATCCTCCCCACCTTTACCTGGGGGTGATTCCCCTCCCAGGGAGCTCTCCCCATGTGGCTCAGCTGCCGAGGGCTTCCTTCTCGACCGCTTTTAACTGAGAATAGAGGCAACAGCTGGCTGGCGGTGGCCCTTGGAGCTTTAACATTTGGAGGGGACAAGGATGCTCTCCAGGTAACTCATCTTCCTCCCTGCCCAAGCTGCCTGACTCACGGCATTGCCTGGTATTCTCCCCCAGTGTCCAGTTGCTGAGCCTGTGATTGAGTTGTCCTGCTTGGGAGAAGCCTTGTGTTCCAGGTGTAGTGGTCTGATCCAGTGATAAAGAAGTTGCCATCTATAAAAATCTCATCCTAGAAGACCGTTCTGCCTTTCGCACGTTATATATAGAAAACTGACCTGAGTCTTAGTTTTCCCTGCATGTTTCCAAGGGCTTAATATGTACACAAGGATCAAGAGAACTGATTTCCTGCTTTACTCGCCATAATATTAATATTTAAAAAATTCTGAAGGTAATAAAGACGAAGTTTAAAGAATATCTTGGCAGTTGTTAGAGGAGATTTTCATTACATCTTGAACTAGTGTGCACATGAGGATTATTCCCTTTTTGAGGGTGACCGTTGGGTTTTAGTCCTGGTTAAAGCCTGTGCAATGTGTTGTATGAATTGTCTCCCACTGAAGAATTAGGCATCTTCCAAGCTGTTTCTCCTAGACCTTGTTGTAAATGTGTGGGAAATTTTGAAATTCCCATAAACTATAAGTCTTCTGTTGGCATTCTTTGAAGTGCATTTTGAGCTTGGATAGGGAGAATTAACGAGATGAGTGATATGCATTGCAAGTTTCTATTAATATACCACATTCAGGTTTTCCATTGTGACCAAGTGGCACTTGGTTCCTTGGTTCAGTCAATGTGCTTTGTGAAGTTACCACTACGGTGTGCGATTGCTTTCAGATTCTACATGTGTTCAGTGAAGATGGTCTTAGAGCAGTTTCAAGGATTAAATAAAACCTTCTGTTAAACGAAAAGAACAAGCCTGAGCTGAGATGTTTAGCCTATGCCACTAGGCTTGGCTTACTTCCTGGCTAGAGGACTTGTCTTCACAAACCAACCTTGCCTTACCTGGGATTTAGACCTCACCTTGGCTGAACCGTAAATTATTATTTAACCAAAGAACCTCTTATAAATAGGGTCCATTAGAAGAGCAGAGCGTAACTTTGAATGCCAGGGGGTCTCCTGAATTCATGCTCCAGAACAGAAGTGGCAAATGCCTATCACATGTTGTGCATTGAGCTCGGTCTGCCTACCCCCAGATTTACAGGTTGAAGTGGAATTTAGGAGTAGGGAAAATCAAGGAGCATAGGTGCTTTATAGTTGAAGGAGTGTGTTAGGCATGTGTGTCAGTTTCTAATGAAAAAAGAAATCCATGAATTGGTCTGCAGGTTCCATGACGGTAGAGATAGGGTTGACTTTGTTCATCTTTGGCTCCAGGAGCCCAGTACATCGCAGGAGCTCATTACAACCTTTGTTGAAGGAGAGGATGAATGAGTGCCTACCAGGCCCCTGCACGGAAATGTTGGGGTTATTCTAGAAAGATGTTTTTAATGTCTGTTCTTACAGGATAGATGATTCGGAGAGGTTAATTCGTCTTCCCCAGATCACAAGGCTGAAGGGCAGAACTAGTATTTGAAAGTCGGGAATTATTCCTGTGAGACCACACTAACTTCCTTGCCATAAATATATATGCTGTCTGCTAGCTTAAATCACCTTTGAAGTGCATTCAGTGGATCAGAGGGGAATCAGCTGAGATCATGGTTTTGGAGGGATCAGCCCCAACTAGTCACTTCTATACTGAAGCTATAACACTGAAAGCTCTCGGGGATCAGAATGTTTAGAAGAAAAGATACGTTTTGGTGTCCTTTATATTTGACAGGCATGACCAATACTGAGCACACAAGAGGCATCTTGTGAGTATCTACTGATCTGATTCAGAAAATAGGAATAATAATTCTTATATTTTTTTTCTGAAAAGAAGGGAATGAAACATTTAACTTTAAGCATTAAGCAGGCACATTTTAAAATTTGTGGTCCTCTGCCAAGAGGTGATTAAAGTAGGCTTTTAAACTCTCTTGGGATTCATGTAACCGAGGTAGGTGCTTTCTTTCTGAAATATGCTTTTGTGATGTTCTTGCCTGGTTCTTTTCTGGTTTATGCAAACCTCTAAACCTCCCTCCCCTATAAATAAAGGAAAAACCCAGTTACACCATATCCTAAAAGGTTAACATCAATAATTTAAAGCAGGAATAGTCAAACTACAGCCTGTGTGCCACATCCAGCCTGCTGGTGGCCCTCAAGCTGAGAATAGTTTCAAAAGAGAGAAAAAAAGATGAAAACAGTAATAGTTTGTGACATGTAAAAATTACGTGAAATTCAAATTTAAGAATACATCCATAGAATTGTATTGGAATATAGCCATCTCATTCATTTGTGTTTTTGTCTGTGGTTATTTTGTGCTACAATGACACAGTCGAGTAGTCATAACAGAGACCAAATGGCCCACAAAGCCTAGAATATTTACTAAATGACCTTTTCTGGAAAAATTTTCCTGATTTTGACTTAAACCAAAGTACTTTTGGAGGAAGGGGTGAGAGTGTAGGTAGAGGTGGAAAATACGTTTTCTTCTTACCTTTTCCCTTCCTTTGGTAAAATTGAAATGTTCAAAATGAATCTTTCTTTTCAAAAGTTCTCTCCACCTCCTGATTTGTATATTCCTAAATCGAGAGTCTTGATTCAGGAAGACCAAAAGAAAAAAGTTAACAATTTGTGGTGGCGGAGACCAGGAGGAGAAGGCCGTGGTGTCGCTCAGCAAGAGAGTCTTCTGCTTCTCACTCCCTTTCCTCTGTGTCCATCCCAGGACCTTTAAGATTCCGAATAGTCAGTTTTGTTTTTCTTTGCATCACATGGGGAACACAGTATGAGAATGTTCATCTGACTGACTTTGTTATGTATACAGTGAAGAGTACTGGACATGACACGGGGCCTCGTGCCAAGTTCTTTTAATCAGCGTGTGCTTTGTGCCTGTGATTGGCCGGTTCACAGCGCTGACTTGGGCAGGCCTGGTTCCTAAGATGAAGTTGTATTTTGCCTCTTCCACGAGCCTGCTGTGGTTGGGTTTACTTTCTACTGAGTCTGAAGCCCCAAACCTCAGATTAAAAAAGAATTCAAGGGAACTAAGACTTTTTTTTTTTTTGACACTTTAAGAAGACTCTTAACACCTAGGGGGAGTTGGGTGTCTTTGTTTTGGTGAGGAGCAGTCTTGGGAACCAAACAGTGACAATGTTAATGATGACAATAATATTAGCCTCTCCACTGCCGAGGTTTAGGTTTGAGCATGCTCTTCTATTTGCCCAGGCCTACCGAAGTGCGGTGGAAGGCCTGCCAGGTTGCTTCCCATTTGTGTTTGCCCACGTGAGGTTTTGAGCTGAAAGTCTCTGGACCATAGTGAAACGTCGACTTGATGAAAATGGTTCTTTTACAAAGAAAGGTCTGAGTGTCCTGAGGTCACTGAATTAGATGGTGAAGAAGGACTCAACCAGAGACAAGGAGCTTTGCTTTTGTTCTCTTCCGCATCATTTTTTTTTTCCACGTTCCTGTAGTGTCTTTACTTTTTAAAGATGTTAGTCTTTAGTATAGCCTTTACATTTTCCATGCATGTTAGGAATAATGTTCAGTTTTGTGAAAGTTCTGTTACACATTCTTGGTTATGATTAATATTTAAAAATAAAATCATTAATGAACACCTTTTCATTCCTTACTTCACAAACTTTGCCTTAGAAGTTCTTTGCCATTTTTTCTTATTTTAAAAAAACAGTGTGATGAATTAATGAAGGAGGCAGCACAGCCCAAATGTGAATCATATGGCCAGTGTCTACCTCACATACTTGTTAGAATCAAATATAAAAGTGCTTTAAAAGATAGAACCTGCTGCATGTTCAGAGCAACATTATTCACAGTAACCTAAAGGTGGAAACAACCCAACTGCCCGTCATGGAGTGAGCAAATAGACAAATTGTTGTAGGTACACAATGGAATATTATTCAACCATAGAAAGGAATGAAGCACTGATGCTACAACTTGCATGAACCTCAAAATAAAAGCTACCTCAAAAAAAAAAAGCCATACACCAAATGTCTCATACTGAATAATTCCACATATGAGGAACATTCAGAATAGGTAAATCCATAGAGATAGAAAGCAGATTCTTGTTGCCAAGGGCTAGTGAGGGCAAGAATAGGGGTTTATTTTGAGGCCATGATAATGTTTTGGAACTAGATAGAGGTAGTCATTAACAGAACATTATGAATGTACTAAGTTCCCTTTAACATGATTAATATTGTATCAATTTTACTTCAGTTATAAAATACACACACATAACCTGCATCAGTGCCATCATATAGGGTGCACCCCTCTTGATGCCAGCAGCTGTCAGCCTTGATGTGCTTGGTCCCCAACTCTGTAATAGGTGGAGAACCAAACACACCTTTACACTTGTGGGACCCGAGCAGGGCTCAGGGGCAGTAGGACTTGCTCGAGGTCTAGTCATTGGGAGGTGGCAGGTGTAGGATTGGCTCCTGGGCTTTCCTGTTTTCCATGCATCTTTATTCAATACTTCCCACATGCTGTTTGCTGGCAGGCTGGCGGGGGCGTCCGACACGTTGGATAGACTAGTTGAGGCATCAGTGTTCCTCTGGAAGCTTCAGGTCTGCCCCCTAAAAGCAAGGGCAAAGCTCCCCGACAGTGCCTGCCATGAGGCAGAGTGTTGCTTCCCTCTGAATTTCACTTGGTTCTCCCCCTGCTTCTCTGAGCTGGTTTTCTCTCTTTTAAAATAGAAATAATAAGGATGATAAGAGGACTTCCCTCATAGGATTGTTGGGAGTTTTTAATCAGATCGTGCAGTGCCTGGGCGAGGTTTAAATCTATTCTATGCCCGCCCCTTAAGACAGTCTGGTTTAGTAAGTTTCGTGGAAAGATTCCAGGAAAGCCTCCTGCCCTCCGAGGTGGACTTGCTCCTGAGCCCCATTCTGCCTTATATCGCGCCCAGCTGGGACCATTGACCTTTTCCCCTCTTCTGCTGTCGGAGGGGGACCCTTCCTGTGTCTGCATGGCGGGAACAGATTTCACAGTTGGGTGGCGCTGACAAGACTTAAGGCTTAACTGCTGCATCGCAGCTCACCTCGTGCCATTTTTCAGGTAGATCTGGCAGTTGGTTCCAGGAAAGGCAGCCAAGTTTGTGCAGTTCTCTTAGGCTTTAGAAAAAGACAGAGAGAGAGAGGGAAAAAGAAAGAAATAGTGCTTTCCTCTGCTTGACACACGACAGCTCCGGCCTCGGGCTGCCCTAACACGAGGCGAGGGAAACGTGCGGCTTTGAATCTGGGACTCCCGCTTGTCCCGTAGTAACATAAATGGACGCGGCCCATCTGCGCTGCCTCAGAACAAACAAGAATGAAGTCACCCTGCTTAAAATAGCGCAGGGTGGAATGGCTGTGGCGAGCAGCCCTCTCTCTTCCATCTCCCCAGGGGACTTTCACACGGGGTTTTGGAATCGTGGCTGTGGGTTCGGTTCCCCTGGTACCACACCTGGGTCACGAGTGTGCTTGTAACCAGCTTCTCTTCACAGGCAGCACTTCTGAGAGTGATTTTTTTTTTAAAGGAACATTTGCTGTGAAAATGTGTATGGTCTCTTCTTGGGCCTGTTATTTTAATTTATGTGACTTTCCTTCATCTCTCCTGTGTTTTCATTATGGATTTTGGTGCCACTTTAAAACATAGCTCCCTTACTAATGTAATGTACCAGTCCAGGGTTGAACGTACAGTGGTAACTTCATTTGCAAGCTTGGGGGTGACCCTGAAGGAAATCCTCACTGCTTGGTCCAGAGCCAAATGCACAGATTCAGTTCTTAGGGTTTAACTAAAGAGGAAAGGAAGTAGAAGTCAGCATGGTTCTCTGTCCTGGGGAGTAAATGAAAGGCCACATTCCTCCATGTTGTCCTTCTTCCTTCTCTGTATTTTTAAGTGGATGAAAATAATATTAATGTCTTAATGCTATCTTTGTACCCCTTATAATCTGGAAGTGTCTTATCTTACTACTTCACTGAATACATGCTGAAAAAATACATCCTTCATTAGTGTTCCTTGGGATAATTATGAAGCACGTATTCCAGTTGACATCTCTATAGATATGGCTTCTGATTCCCCTTAAAATTCCTACTGAGTAGTACTTACTATGCATGGGAACATGTGCCCTTAGTGTGTGTTGCATTGGCTGGGAATTTTCCTGATGGTCACTAAATATGGCAGACACTGAGCTTTTGTCTTATTATTGTCCTATAGAAATAGTATTGATCATGATATGTTTATGAAGTCTTGATCTCTTCTTCCTAAGTTATTTTTCCAAAGGAAATGGATGTTGGTCTTGGTATGTATTTCTTGAGGCAGGATGCTGTGTTCTTAATTAAGGTGGTGGTTATATAAGAGATGTCTGGTGTTTGTCCTGCAGGAGCTGTTGTCTAGATGAAGTCAGGTGTCCACAGCCACTGTTCTTAAACTTGTGCCTGGGACATCTTGAACTAATTTGCTACTGCCGTGGATCTTTCTCCAAAGTTTGAGCCTCCTAGTGGGAAGAGGAATGTCTCAGAACACTGTGCCGAAAAGTTATCTTTCCTCTGTAGAAACTTCGAGAGTCCCTGCTGCATGTGCTGTGGGGTTCTGGAAGGGAAGGCAGCCACGGAGGGCCGGCCCAGGGAAGGAGTGCTTCATGACAGAAACGCAACTTTTCTGGCCCTTGAGAGAGAGTGAGTGAGTGGCTAGAAAGAGGACGGCAGCCTGGCCGAGCCCTGTCATCTGAAGTGTGCTTTTCAGCTTGACCCTGACTCGGGACGGCAAGAAGACAGATCTCTGGAGCGGGGAAAGGTGGGTAGAAGCAACGGGAGAAAGCTGGTTGGCGAGGGTCGTGGGTGTCAGGTGAGGATTTGATAGGGCTCAGTGGAAGGGTTTTGGGGTTCAGAAGTGTTGTAGGGGAGAGATGTATTTAAGGGAGCCTGGCCTGACATGTGGGCACAGGAGGGAGGGCAGCTTGGAAAGATGGGGGTTGGAACAGTCCAGGCCCGATGAGCTTATTGGCAGTACAGATGCAGAAAAAAAGCAGAAACATAAAACAAAAAGGCAAGTGTTACAGAAGGTCTCAGTAGGAGGAAGAAGGGGAGGGGCAAAAACCCACCTAACAGGTACAATGAACACTATTTGGATGACAGGCACATTGATAGCCCTGACTCAAGCCATGTAACAAAAACATTGGTACCCCTCTAATATTTTGAAACGAAAAAAGAAAAAAGTTCTCATCCGTGATCTTGATGGTTTCATCTGAACTGATCACAGTGGGAAACTAAGGATGCCCATGTCTTATATTTTAATACAACACCACTGTGCGTTCTTTGGGGACCAGGCCTTTTGGCACTCCTGGAGTCTGTGTGCTAAGCCATTTTAAGGAGATGACTTGAAGTCTTCAGAGAGAGACGAATGCTAAGGCCGCCTCCTTTCATCTGCTGTCTCTAGAGTTTTCCTCGTTAACCACTTTAGAGAAGGGATCAATTAGTTTCTTAATAATTAAGAGCTAGGAATTCTTTTTATTGCTGATCCTTAACCTCCAACTTTACTGCCCCCAATATAAACATCCAAATGCAATGGTGTAGTGGAAGCTCTTGGGAAGTCCTAGTGCACCGTACAAGTGGTGTTTATCATAAGCCCACGTCCTTGCTGTTAGTCATGTTGCTCAGATAATCAATTCTAAGTGTATCATGTTTGCTGAGCTCATATATACATTTGCATTGAAATTAGTTGCTTCCTATTGATTTCTGAGACTCTTTGCTGGTAGAGCAAAGTCACAAGTCCCTAATTGTGGCTGCATGGGTGCCTCCTGCCTGAGTCTAACCTCCTTTGCCACCACTTGTCCCCCTGTTTGCCTGGCCATACTGGCCAAATTCCTTTCTACCCCAGGAGCGCTGTATTTGCTGTTCCCTCTGCCTGGAATGCTCTGCCCCAGACATTTGTGCAATTTCAGCTCAAACGTAACCTCAGAAGGGCCTTCTCTGACTACCACGGCTAAAATACCCCCCTCCTCCTCTCACACCATTCCTGTGTACTTCCTGTTCCTCGGCTGTGTTTTATGGCACTTTGAATTCTATGAAATTCTCATTCTTTTGCATGCATACCTTTGTCTGCTTCCCTCCCACTAGCATGTAAGCTCCATGAGGGCAGAACTTTGTTTTGTGTACCTCTGTATCCACAGTACCTGGTGATTAGTAAATATCTGTTGAATGAGTGAATGAACAAGAATTTTAAATGAATGACTTAAAAAAAATAGCCTGTGCCTTTAGACACATCCTTCTGTGGAGATATTTGGATACTATTAGCAGAGCGTGAGCGAAGACACTCACGCCATCTGCCTTTAATACTGGAGACAGACTCTAACATTACAGCAATCCATTTTCTTTCGTCAGTACTAAACCCAAATGAGTGAACATGAACTTTGATTAGTCAAATGGAACCAGCAGATTTTAGCATGGGCTATAAGACTCATCACTTTGCTTTGTGTCTCTGAGTATGTGTAGACAAAAAGACACTGCACATTAGTAGAAAGCAACCAAAAATGTGTAGTTCCTTGTCTTTGACGTGTCTCTGGCTGGGACCTTCCACAGTGCTGTAGCATCCTATAAAACAAGCAAGAAAATAAAACTATCTTGAATGTACTCCCTAGCCACCTCTTTTTTCCCCCCAGTCCATGACATCTGGCCTTTATTTAAAGGAACCATTTTTCCATTTAGGATGTGTATCGTTAAAAGTGTACATTTCAAGCTTGGAGTGAGCTGTACTGTAAACGCCGTGTGGTCATTTCGGTTTGTGCAAACATTAGGAGCCAAACACTTTTTTTTTTCCACCCCTTGGTTAGCATCATTTGTCACAGTATCTCCGCATAGCAAGATGGTGACACCTACGCAGTTTCTCAGGCTGTGCTTTCTACTAATTGTTTGTTTAATTAGAAAATGAGTAAGTATTTATACAGAAAATAGAATCCCAGACTGTGGGGATGCAACCTTCTCTAATTGCACTGTGTTATCATGCTCTCCTAAGGATTGCACTTTTGGCATGTGTAGGTGGGAAGGGGTCTTATTTTGTTGTTGCTGTTTACTGAGAGGTTCATTTGTTGCTCAGCAGCTCAAGCAGAGCAAAATGAAATCAGGTGGCAATAAACTCGCTCTGCAACAAGGATTTAAAAGCCAGATACAATCAGAATGTCTGTGTAAACCCTGAAGCTTGTGTTCGTTCCACAGCTTTGGCTGGGGACCCGCTACACGCAGGACATCACTGAAGGCACACAAACGTGTGGGAAAGGGCCCGTGTGTACCAAAAGGTGGTTTTTTCACTTCTCGAGGACAAAGTGAGTCACATCTTGATAAGCTTTATGGAATTTGCTGGGTAAAAGCTCTTGTCAGGTGAGATCCTGTTGAGAGAGGTAAGAGTGGAGTTTGGGTTCTGGGTATAGGGGCTGTTTTTTAGCTGGCTGTGATCACAGGGAGGCAGGAATCCATTTGCAGACCCACTGTGGGCACAGAGCCCAGGGGAGTTTAAAAATGGAGCCAGGATGGGATGAATTCCTGCTGTAGTTGTGAGCTAAGGTGTGGACACCCAGCTTTGCAACTTCTGAATAAAGCAGATCTGGTGACACCTCCTGTCTGCAGCGTCATTCTCCACGAAGACACTGGTAGGTTTGGTGGCAGAATAAAACATGCCTGACGAGATGGGGCATATGGAACGATTATGCCTGTAAGAAAACAAAAATAGACTCACTGCCTCCCTCCAGTGGCTTTGTGGGAACCCCGTGGCTGATTGCCCAGGGCTGCCTCGGTTGCTGTCCTGTCCTGCCACCGTGTTGGTTTAGAGCCCGACAGTGGAGGTGAAGCTTTGGAGACTTTGATCTTAGCTCAGAGCTTAGCAAGCTGTGTGACCCTTTGAACTGTGGAACCTTATAAGCCTCAGTTTCCTCACTTATCTGAAACCATATTAATACCTGCCTCACAAGGTTATTATTTTTTTTATTGTGGTAAAATATACACAACATAAGATTTGCCATTGTAATCATTTCAAAGTGGACAATTCAGTGGGATTAAGTGCATTCACATTGTGCAGCCATCACCAGCATCCATTTCCAGAACCTTTCCATCTTCCCACACTGGACCTCTGTACCCATTAAGTGATAGCTCTGCATTGCCCCCAAAAGAACTGAGAATGGAATCCGTGATTTTCGGCTCCATGTGCCTGCTGTTCTTTCTACCACATTATAACTCAAGAGGGTTGTTTAAGACATCTCCTAAGAGTCTATTATGTGAATTGGTCCTCTGTATGAAAGCGCATTTTCCAAATACACTTAGTCCTATCCTTGCTCCATCACTGAGGTTGGATCAAGAGTCTGAACTCACAAGGTTTGCTGTTCTGTTCTGCTGACATTCTCACAGATTAACAGTGCAGAGTTTGGTCACCTCTCCTGTGTGCTCATCTTGCACGTGTTCTCTGTCAGTCTTGGATGTTTCCGACTAACTTGAGGGTGTCTCCTTCTTCACCTTCAGGGATGCACTGGTTCCCGGTTTGCCTTCTGTCTCTCTGACTGTTCCTTCTTGGTCTTCTTTATTGGATTTTCCATTTTCTTCCCCTTATTGGCATTCTTGGAGGTTCTGTGCTGGCCTTCTTACAGAACCATCTAACATTTCAGCAGTTGCCTTGAGAGGACGTAAGAATCCACTCACATCCCCAGCCCTTCTCCTTCTGTGAGCTCCATGTCCCCAGGGAGAGCTCCTTCCCTCCAAGGCCATGCCATCACCTCAAACCCGTGATCTAAAATCAAATTCTTTTTTTTTTTTTAATGGAGATGGGTCTCACTCTGTTGCCCAGGCTGGTCTTGAACTCCTGGGCTCAAGCAGTCATGCCACCTTAGCCTCCTGAGTAGCTGGGATTACAGCGAAAATCATATTTTAAGAAAGGAGGAAATGAAGGTGTTAACTTCCCCTTCTCTCCCCTCTACCTGAATCCCAGCCTGCTCCTTAAATGTGTTCTTTTCTCCTTATAGAGCCAGCAAGACTAGACTGCTGTCTTGGGCTTGGGCTCATGTGAAATTTTCCTTCTTAAATGGGGACCTTAATTTCTGTCCTTATGCCCATCGCCAACTTCATCTCTCTCTCTCTCCTGTACTCCTCTAGTGCCCTCCTCGCTGGCCTTCCTCTTCCTCTCCTGGGCGGCCTCCACACTGCTGATGGATTT
This sequence comes from Mirza zaza, assembly GCA_008750895.1. Taxonomy (NCBI): domain Eukaryota; kingdom Metazoa; phylum Chordata; class Mammalia; order Primates; family Cheirogaleidae; genus Mirza; species Mirza zaza. The sequence continues at coordinate 3,389 of VSMD01023721.1, read as the reverse complement.
TCTTTCCTGCATTTCACATCTGATCACGCCACTTCCCTGTTTAAAACCCTCCATGACTCCCCGGCAGTGGGCACGCAATGAAGCTCACACTCTGCCAGCTGGGCTCATTTCTCCCCTGATGATCCCTCTCCATTCTCCCTCTGCTCTCCCTACCCTCTGACCAGACTCATTGTCACAGGGACCCTTTGTCTTTTTGGACCTCAGACGCCTTCGAGGAACTAATGATAGCTAGGGACTGCCTCCCAGGAAAGGTGTGTATTCACCCAGTTTTCATTCATTTTCAGGGGGGCGTGGATCCCAGCTGTGAACTCTGCCTGATGCCCGTGCTAGATCATCTCTGGAAGACTGTGCATTCTTAACCTCTTTGCCTTTGCTTGTGCCACTTCCTCATGTCTTTGTTTCTTATGCTTCCATCAGTATTTTTTTCAGTGCACTTTTCTGCCAGAATGAATTTTTTCTCCTATCGTACTTGTACAGCTCATCACCGCAACATCTATTTAGCGTTTGTTATAGTTGATAGTTTGCATGATGCCTTGCATGTGTTATACACACAGTTGTGTGTTCATTTATTCTTCATTCAACAGAAGTTTTTTTTTTAGCTCTTGTGAGCTGGCCACAGTGCTTGCTCTAGGGATATGCTGGAAATATGATCTAGTCCCCACCCCAGGGAGGTCAGTTTAATGGAGCATGGATACAGATAAACAGGTCATTATAGTGCAGTGGGACCATAAAACAGCTAATGATTATTGAGCATTTATTGTATGCTCAATTACCTGCGTCATCACTGAATTCTCATAACAGCTCTGTGAAATAGGTCCTAATATTTTGCAGATGAAGTAACTGAAACACAGATGGGTTAAGTAACTTACCCCAAATCATGAGGCTCGTCAGTGGTAGAGTGGGACTTCAACACTGAAGTCTGTCTCTGAGGGCCAGCTTTGTTATTGCTAGGCTTTCTAAGATCAGCATGGCCAAGCCAGGACGCCACAGGAGGCTGGGGCAAAGGAGAGGAGAGAAGCCAAGCCAGGAGTAAATCACTGAAGGCTTCCTGGAGGAGGATGGAGAATGGGAATAAAGACAAAGTAAGCAAAGGCCCAGAGGTGAGACTGAGCGAATGAACTTTGGCTGAAATTTTATGAACTGAGCTCTGTAGAGATGGAAAAAGGGAAGCAGGCAATGATTGAATAAATTGAGAGGAAATACAGAAGGAGCCACTGGATAGATTAGTAAATTGAGCAAAGAAATCTTTAAAGAATTCTAAAGACAGAAATGTCTCAGACACTTTAGGACTAATATTTGTTTTCAGCGTTGGAAGGCATCACTGCTTCTTATTATATACACATTCAAATAGTTTTAAGTGCTGATTACTTACCAGATTACCTGGTATAAATGTTTGTATTCAGGTGAGTTATATATCCTCTTCATGCTCCGTATACATATCAGTAAAATGGGGATAAAGAATACTGATTTTTGGCCGGGTGCGGTGGCTCAAGCCTGTAATCCTAGCTCTCTGGGAGGCCGAGGTGGGCGGATCGTTTGAGCTCAGGAGTTGAGACCAGCCTGAGCAAGAGCGAGACCCCATCTCTACTATAAATAGAAAGAAATTAATTGGCCAACTAAAATATATATAGAAAAAATTAGCCGGGCATGGTGGCACATGCCTGTAGTCCCAGCTACTTGGGAGGCTGAGGCAGCAGGATTGCTTGAGCCCAGGAGTTTGAGGTTGCTGTGAGCTAGGCTGACGCCACGGCACTCACTCTAGCCTGGGCAATAAATTGAAACTCTGTCTCAAAAAAAAAGAATACTGATTTTCTCAAATCCAAGGACTATCAGTTTAGCTGTGATTTTAGTATATGTAGCACTAAGAAAACAGTCCTACCATCTGAACTCTTGACATGCCTTCCAGAGATGTTAAAATGTGATGGGAGGGAAAGGATTGACCATAAAATTTATTCTAGGATTGGTCTTAGAATCAATGAAATAGGTTAGTATATTTTATAGAGTAATTGTGGACAGTGCTGGATGCATAGCAATTACTCAGCACGTGTTGATGGTGAGGGTGGTGGTGGTGGTAGTGTTTATATAGAGAAGGAAACAGGCCTGGAGGCTGAAGTGACTGATGACTCAATGTAAGCAAAAGCTATCAGTGAAATGCTCTCGTTGCAGATTTTACAGATTTCGAACTAGACAGGTTTTCTGACAAGCAAGAGCCCTTGCTGGCTGTAATTCCACGTTACTAAGAGCTGTGAGTGTGAGTGCTTTTGGTATACTACATCCAAGTGGTCATATGCCTTTTTAAAGCCTAAAGGGAAATGAAGGGCTTAATTTGAGTGTGTGGCCTGTAATCTTGTGTGCCCCTAAACTCTGATGTACACACTCCCAACGATTAGAGAGACGTTTTGTAACCTGAAATGGTTGGGTTCAGACTAGAATGCCTGGGTGCTCCCAAATTAAAGGGCAGTGGAAAGCTGCACGGAGAACCCGGCCTCTGGCACTTGTGGTAGAGGAGCATTTATCTAGAGATGGGCCTTGCCGAAAGGAGATGGCCACGCCTGTGTCTCAGGCGACTTTAATTAGGACCGTTGGCTTGGCTGCCCCATGATGACAGGCTGGACTCGGGCCTGCGGTTCTAAGTCCTGAAGCCACGCCTGGGAAAAACCCAGCAGCACCGGGAGTGGCACCCCTGAATACTTGAGGGGGCAGCCCTGTCAACACTGGCTCTGCCTGCCTGCCTGGCTGCCCTCTCCTGGGGCCTACCTGTGCTTCACCTGTCTTCATGCTGATGTACGTGCTGTGCCTCCCTGCAACCCGGAAGCAGGTTACTTCTCCTTCCTCTGCGTGCGTGGACACACACACACACATACACACACTTAATCTGGATTGTCACCCCCTGGCCCTGATGCCGTCTTCAATCTGCAGAGACACACAGAACATACCACACAGCAAGATGCCACAGTGCAGTGGGATTCAGTGTGGTCAATAAAAAGTTTCTCGCTCAGAACCTTCATCCTTTGAGGAAAGGGTTTTCGATCTCAGAAACTCACCAACATGTTTATATATTTAAAAAGTAAAGTTGATTGTCTTGTTACAAAATGAACTTGGCCAGACCAACTCGTCCTTGGTGTTTAGACTCAAAGCTGGGCGCCATCTCCCAAGGAGGCCTCCCATGATCCTCAGTGCTCCCTGTGCTCCCATGATGCCCTGGGCTTATCCCTTTCTTTGTATTTTCTATCCTCATTTTTTGTTTGTGTCTTTGCCCTCCTTGGGCTGTATCTTACTCAACTTTGTGTCCAATGTGCTTTGCACGTAGGAGGCTGTTTATAAGAGGGCACTGGAGTGGATGGAGGGTCAGAGGATCCTTCGAGGAGGAGGAAGAAGATAGCCTTTCT